>JACJUY010001235.1:19952-39130 GCA_014220935.1 Platorchestia sp. MABIK
TTGCAGCACACCACCTGCAGCACACTGCCTGCAGCACACTACCTGCAGTACACTACCTGCAGTACACTGCCTGCAGCACAATGCCTGCAGCACACTACCTGCAGTACACTACCTACAGCATACTACCTGCAGTACACTACCTGCAGTACACTTCCTGCAGTACACTTCCTGCAGTACACTACCGGCAGCACACTACCGGCAGCATACATTTGAAAGTCTGTAAACCACGGATGGCCGCTCTCAAATGTTACGGCCATTAACCAACTGAAAATTTTGTGCCCTCAAATCGTCCTTGGCCAACTGTGAATTTCACGTCCGAGCTCGACTGCGTGTAGTTAAGAGCGCGTTGAGGGAGTGTTGAGGCAGAGAAGGCCGACTAGCCTAAAAATCGCACATAATCGACCGTCACGTCCGTAATCCACCGGCGATACGTCTTTGATTTTCAATTGGGTAGGAGCGTTCAAATAATAAATAGCCCTAGAATCAGTGACTTTTCAAAAATATTTACGAAGTTGCTGAACCATAGCTAATTACAAGGAAAGGAACGCTATGGGTTGAATTTTGTTTTCCACCAAAAGGTATATTTCAAACTATAAAATTAATAGTAGAGTTTGTGTGACTGAATTTAGGAATTTGTTTTCATACCTGTCAGTTCAAGTTATAGGTAGTTCAATAAGTACACGTTTTCTGTTACAAGATAATGTACATTGGTTTGACAACATGTGAAATAGGGATTAATTTGTACATTTAAGTTTCGTAACTTTCATAAACAACATTTTCCGATTAAATGAAAAGAAGATTCATGGTTAACTCATGAGATCATTCTTATTAACCAGGGAAATCTTTGCTGTTTATACGTCCTTCCCTTGAAACACTGCATGTAAAACTAGAAAACCTATGAGTTGCCTTTTTTCGCGTGTTGGTGAGTATTTCATTGTTTGGCAAAATTGGTATGGTCATTAAAATGTATCTCTATGTGGCTGGTGTTATTTTACCAATGCAATGTCAGCTGTGGGACAAGCGACTCACTTTCACCAAAAAAGGAAGACATATGTGTATTTGTTCCACTGACATAGTTCGTCTTTTTTATTTGGTCTACGGCGACTTCCATAATGCCAAAAATAGCTATTTCTGCAGTTTATTATTACCTTTCAGATACGGTAATAAAAATTTCTGCAGCATCCAATAGTTTATCAAGCACCACAGGCATGATTTTTGTGCTTCGCTGAAGTTGCAGTAGAACCTTAAATATAATATAAACCATATCTGCAGTACACATACATGAAGTAGTACTGTCTGAAATTTGATTGTTATTTCGCGAATATCTACAGGCTGCTACTGATTTAGTTTCATAAACTGTTTTTTGTACGGAATGTGGTGCGAATCGCCGCGTTTCTCAGTGATTCAGGAGAAATCAATTTTTCAGCGTTTTGGTTTGTCAGGTTTGACTGTTTTTTATGGTAATTCAGTGGTGATTACGGTTTACCTGCATTTATCTCAGGTTTTACCGTTTTTTTACGATTTTTGTTGGCAGTAAAGTTTCCAGACTTTTACTGAGGAATTGCATTGTTATTTCTTACTGTGCAATAAAATTAAAGAAGAAAATAACCTACACCATTTTGCTCCCACTCACCTTATTTTACAGTTTGATGGTGTTCTGGTGTAAGTTGTTCCGTCTTTTCTCCCAACGTAAGGGGCATCAGTATGGTCATAAAGCTCTCTGTTGCATTCATGAGATCATAAAATAGGTTTTGAAAAAACATCGTCCCTTAATTTTCCATTTCTGAACTACAATTTTGATTTATACAAGCATTTCTTTATGAATGAGATCTTGCGATGAAATCCTGATTTCAGTTCCTAGGCTCTCAATTCTTTTTGGAGAGTCGAAGTAAAGACTCAGGCCTGTTGCAACACTTTTTCCACAGCATAAGATCATTCATGAGTAGATGCGGGATGTGGTTAATCATATCAGCATCGTAAGCCGTATTGTGTCCATCATTTTAAATTCCACACACGGATCACATGCGGTGTCCGCACCATATCCCAGCGTAAACTGATTCGTAAACACTAAGCACCCAAGAGTTGCCAGATTTAATATGAAGTTCATGTTTAAAAAATACAAAAATTTTTCAAACTAAGCCGAAAATGCAAAACTTCCAACCTCTGTATCTTGATATTTATAAGGGTTTAAACATTTATCATTTGGGAAAATACATTCATTTTCAGTTTTTTGTATTTAAACGCCCTGTATGGGAGCATACCTGAAGAGAAAGGAGGCATTCGCTTTATTCTGGCACTAAAACTGTGAGAAAGAAGACCAACCAACAATATGCATTCCATGAGTGGCATCATGAAGAACTTTGAACTATTTCCTCTTTATACGGCGCGTTTGAAGAAAGCTCAGGGCATGTAATTCGTAGATATTTCATGCACAAGTTTGAGGAAATAAATTTATTTTTAGTAAGAAAATTTATAGATTGAGGATCAATTTAGATCATTAAGACATTTTTGTGCCGCAAGAGCAAAGTAAAATAAATATTCAATGTATACCATAAATAAATAAAACGGAAAACTTTCGTTCCATTGTCCAGAACAAGCCAAAAGATTCGCACCCAAATGGGTCATAATTTTCCATACATGAACAAACATGAATAAAAGCCTCGAAAAGGAAGCAAGTAGAGAAAATTTCAAAGTTGAAGATAGGAATGTATACATAGAATACCAAGGGTCATTAAAATACCATTCTGGGACAATATTAAATGATAACTTTATCCGTGGAAATGTATCTACGCAACAATGCAGAAGAGTTAGCCCCTGTCAAATGTAGGTAAAAAATTTATACGAAGTTGCCTCGGCAAGTGAAATCAGGATATCAGCTGTAGATATCCCTTCGGTGAGCACTCTTTGAACGAAAACTATTATCACAAACTCAATTTTCTGATCAAATTCGTCTAAACAAAATTAATATTTAAGTTCCAGGTGTAATGTAACTCTAGGTGTTATTTTAGCAGCGAAATTTAACTCTAAATGACCTTCCAAAGCTCTTAAATCTCTCCTCATTGAAAATAAAACTAGAAATTAAGCTGACTACTAGCACCTAAAGCATGTACAAGTCCAAAGATTTTCCTTCTTGTACATTCCCCTAAGGCAGTATCTCGAGAACTCTACTAGACAAATGATTAGCATTACAAGTTCGTAGTTAGCAAAAATATAGCCAAACAGTTCTTACGTTTGCCAAAGCACTTGAATAATTGAAAGTTGAATTTAGACGACAGACTTTTAGATCCCTTTACAAAACGTAATGAAACTGAATGAGGACCAAAAATCATTAATTCACTTATGTGAGACCCGAAAATATTTGTACAGAAACTAGAATGTCTCTTACTTTTTAAGATGGCTAAGTATAAGTAAATAATTGGCAAATCTGGCCATAATTTTTGACGACACGAATTGACTTGAAGGATATCTCACCAACAAATGCGAACGTAAGGACTTTTTATAAGCAGACTTATGTGTTTCTTTTTTGTGTTTCACTAAGACCCATTAAAAATATTATGGTTGAACCATATCCTTCAACACTCGAAATTCAAAAATTCAGTACTATTGATGAATGTTTTTTAACTAACCATGGATTTCACGTACGCATAGGGCGGATGAGAGTAAATTTCAATCTCTGTTATGTAACAACTGTGATCATGAATATTACCGAAATATTATTTTTTAAATAAAAACATCCAAAACTGAGTGTGAAGAAACCGGTTATAAATAAGTCAAAAATTGAGAACCACTGCAGTACTCCTATCTTTTACGAAACTCTTCATAGAAAAGCGAAAAGCCTAATCACCATTCAGGAAATACCAATGCAAAAACAAAATTTGCCTCCACACTCAAAAAATTCAGAGCTGCTGTAAAGTTAACCTCTTTAAATTGATATCCCCAAATACATTTGTTGAAAAAATATGTTTGGAAAACGTCCCGTTTCTTCTCGTGGAATCATTTAGGGTATTCAGCTTTGAAAAAGTTTTTCAACACATTTGTCACGTTTTTGATTGTGATAAATTATAATTAACTCTTATTTCCTTCAAGAGGAGCACAGTTTGCCTTCATTAATATCATAACAAGCATTCAATTGATTGTCTTTCTATAATTTTAGTTCATCGATACCTGCCAAGTAATTTTGAGCCATTTCTTCAGCTAATTTTGAGATTGCAGCGCAGAGTGAAATCATATAACTGCAAATAATGCCAGACAACTCAGCGTTAGGCTCATTTCTATTAATATACGTATTTCGCCCATTCCATAAATCTCTGTTTAAATAATGATTAGTGGAAAAATTAGTAAACTGAACCAAAAACAAGCATAATATCAAATCTCGAGAACAGCATCACAACTTCCAAAAATCTCACGCCTGAATCTAGTCTGTGAGAAAGGTTAAAACAGACATGAATGCATGTCAATTGCTGACCTCATATGGAATTTATCATGATTAATCAGAGTGTATTGACACTTAAAGTAAATGTAAGAGGATTGTCTGAAAAATGACGTGAGAAAATCATTTAATACTCACGGCAATAACAAAAATCAGCAGAAAAACTCTATTCATTTCAATGACGTCATAGATAGGTGTTGAACACAGTTTATTATTCAAATATTCACGTGTTTCAAATATTCACATTTGCCGTTGACTTAAATAGTGCATCATTTTGTCAGCGAAATTGAAGTCACTTAATTTTTCACTTTTTCTGCAAGCAGACAAACCCAGTGAAACATGATGACATTACAAAGGTGTCAAGTGCTCTGGAGCAGATCAATAGTTGAAACTGTCGTTCCTGCTAGCCAATACTGCCGTAATTCTGAATTTACTTTTAATCTCTGAACATAATATGGAGCAGGAAATATGAAATGTATATGAAACCCTGCATACTCTTATGGCAATAGATGAAAGCTAACGAATAAATCCGGAGTGATTCAAATAAGTAATTCGCTTCAGAAGTAAATGACTAAAAATGTAAAGTCAAATTTGTCTCGTTTAAGTTCTTAACGCAACGTGCGGCTGAAGGCTACGTCTTTGATGGAACTCGATATGTTTTCACTGCATTCTGAAAAATAAAATTTCATCATCAGTAAAACAGAAGAATCAATGATTATCTCTGATGCTCCTGGAATTTAATCGAACCCAGGAAATAGTATCGCAAAGCTTCACCAAAAAAAAAAAGAAAGCACGTTTTTCATATTGAGCAAAAGTAGGGTTTGCATTTGAATATGGAGCTCTCTAACAACCTGGTCAAATCGCTGCAAATCTCACAAATCTTAAGTTCTTTGCCATTAAGCGAAACTTGAGTGGCCAGCAGCGTAAGAGAGGGTTGGCAAGCAAATAGGTAAATGACATCGAAGTAATGTGCTTGGTGTATAGTTCATTAGCGCCTGAGCAGTGTCTTGAGAATAGAGCTCCGATGTTGATAATTATCAAAGAAATAAATTAAAGAGTACAGTATAAGTCAAGGTATTAGCGATACTTTCGATTTTTTTCTAGTTAGAACTCCTATAGTGATATGTGTATCAGCGTAATGTTTAATTCAGGGTTAAACTAAATTCTCCTGCTAGATATTCATTTGATCAATAATTTGACGATAGCTTCCAAACAATTCTTGGGGTTATCTTAAACTGACTTCCACATGATGCTGCTGAACGCAACCTTCGAATTTCGTTGTAGACTCTAATTGAAGCACGATAATAACTCAACCAGGATGCATGAATTCGTGCTTGTCAGGCTCTATAAAAAATAGAGTTTTACCATTAGGTTCAACGCGCCTTGGCCTGGATGGACGTGAAAATCCTTCACAACAGTTGAAAGTTCATATTCATCATCGAATTTCCAAAAATTGTCAACAATTAAAACATGCAAGCACTTCATTAGAAAAACCGCTTGAATGAAGCTGCATATTTACTATGATATGAGTAATAATATTGATATTTCGTTTCTATGTCCAATTACTACGAATTCTTTCAGCAATTCAGTTCATAAGTGCAGGCTTAGTTCCATATTTGTGAAATCAAATTTGTCGTAATAAAAATAAATTTTTATTATTATTTATACACACAAAAATTATTTTAAATATCTGAAAAATATAAAAATATGTTAAAATATCTAAACTCTAGGTGTACGAAATTCGCAGTAAAGGCATTTACATTCCATGTAAAAATAGTTGAAAACGCGTACCCAAACTGTTAAAACCAATATGTTCAACGAATTTCTTCAAATAACATCTCACCATGCCCCTCCAACTCTAAAATCAAGCTTAGACAGTCGTGACGCAGCTAGAGGAAACGACTTCGGTGAAAAGAAGACAACGTTAACTGGAATTAGTTGGATGAGTATAATTTACCCATGAAGTTTAGTACATTCCTTTTGTCCGAATTGCTAACATAGTGAGAAGGCGAATTATATCCAAGAAGACTTCAGTCATACGTTGTTCCAATAGAGTTAATTTTTTCAATCAGTGCAATGATTAACATCCGTGCTATTCATGATCATAATCATGGCGTGCAACCATCTGTGTCCTCAGCATGGGCACATCCATAAATGTGAAAATTGGACAAAAAAATGCTCCCATCTACAAATTTTATTTGTATAATATATCTGGGAAATTGTAAAGGAAAGCCCTCCAACTCAGGGCTCATGCAGAGCATAAATGGTTTCGTTGAAATGAGAAATTATGCCTTAGTGGAGCCCATGGTTACTTCGAACTTCGTTTTTGAATGGGTTTTCATATTTTTGAGAACAGGATAAGATAAGGCTGACGGCTTCAATATATTCTATTTTTTCCGTTTGCGATCTTGGAAAGTACTGCTTATAGACTACACTGGTGAATACTATATTTTTGGCAAAAGATTTTGAAACAATTTCTAACTGAATTTGGGCTGCTAATTTCGAAAATGAATTCAAATTTTGTATATCATCTCAAGATTTCGAGATATACCATTTCAATTCTTTATGAAAATTACTCACCAGCCTATAATATTGTAGGTTTCATGATGAAAACACGTGATTTTTAGTACTTCATTTTGAACATTCCCAATCAATGAATAACAAAGATTATGAGGTCAATGTACAGAAAATAAAATATGGTGACAGAATTAAAATATAAAATATAAAAATACATATACATATATGGTGCACAGATCAATGAAAAATAACAGTTATCTGAATTTCCTATTCTTGACAGATCTCTGATGTTCAGCTTCTGGGTTGTCTCTCATCAAGCTCCAGCAATAACCCGCCAGTATATGTGCGTCCCACCGGCCTTGATACCGTTCTTTCATTGTTTTAATGTTCTGATGTTCCCTTGTTTTATTGTTCCCTTGTTCCTCGCTTACATCCCCAAGGTTCTCCAAAAAATTGTCCAAATGGCTGTGTTAATAACGAATCTTGATACTCATTTTACATCCAAGATCTCGCAGGCTCATCAGGAGCTCTTCCACAATCTCTTCGTAGTTGTCTGCTTTCTTATTCCCGAGAAAATTCTGTACCACATTACAAAATGCATTCCAAGCTCTTTTGTGTCATTCATGGATGTGATAAAATTTGGATCTCTCATACGTGTTCTCATTAGAGGTCCATCAAATATTCCTGCCTTTCTCTTCTTCACTAAAACCAGGAAAATTGAACATATATAGCTGAAGCATTCTCCTCTGTGATCATGAGCTTTGACGAACTGCTTCTTCAATCCAAGTTTTATGTGCGAGAGAGGAAAGACAATGCTTTTCTTATGAACTAGAGAATCTTTGATGGCATTCTTATCGCCAGATGCCAAACTCGGACGCTGAGGAGACTTATTTTTGAATCAATGCTCTTCTGTAGCTCTATTGTGCCAGTGACACAAAAAACGGTTATTTTGTTTACCTTACTTGCCGACCTAAAAGAAAGTTTACCATTTTTAAATCGACACTAATTAACAATGATATATTTGGAACTGTAAATAAAAGCCTCCAATCTCTTGAATCTTTTGGTAGAAGTCTCAGAAATAAAAGTAACCCTTCTACATCAGTGCAATAAACAAGCTGGCCATCTGAATGGAAGTACTTACGCTGTTCTGCTTACATGTTACGATAAAATGACACATTTTTGCCGGGTTTCAACATTCGATTCCCTCGCAGTCTTGAAGCCAATAGTTCAGCAGACTCGTTTGGTAGATAAAAAATCTCCAACCAAATCATTCAAGCAGACTGAGTAAACAGAATTGGTTTGTCCCAATCTTCATCACATGACTGAAAAAATCTCAAGCGTCTTCTTCATTACCATGCAGAAACAGGGGAGCAGAGATCTGTGTCATCAATTTCTGGAAGCTCAGTTAATATTGGTACATATGTTTCTTTACTATGGGTCACTGGTCGAATAGCTGAAAGGTACTCGAGTATTGCAAATATTACTTGTTTTTCTCATTGAAACTTTTTACATTGATAAGGCAGAAAATAACAGTCATCGAAATGATTGTTTAGTTCTCTCCAAACCATGGGCACTCCAAACTTAAGTTTAACCTACTTTCCTTGACACCATGATTTCAATGTCTCAACACAGGTTTTGCACACTTTGTGAGGAGCCCAATGCTTGTCTTGGTCTACATATTGTACTTTAACAGTACACAAATGCAAGCCCTTAACAAAGTCAGTAATGTTACCCCACTAAGTCTCCAAAGTAAAGCTTCCGTAGATAGAGCAAAATTTATTTGGATCGTTTGAGCACTGTCTTCTTTGAGATGTAGAGCATTGTTAGATCAGGAATACCTCCTGCAGACAAATACATGAAAAAAGTTGTTAGTTACCTGGGTTGTTCCTTGAATTTCATTCATAGACTTTGCAAATTTATTGTTCATCAGTACATTCATTAGTTTTGGTATAGTTATACCGTATGCATTGTTTTACAAAAAGCAGCAGGATAAGTACAATAAATAACAAAATTCAGGGAAAAAATCAATAATAAAATTTATCCTCGGACAAGTGTCGTGCGAGTTGAAATCTGTTCGTTTACTTTCGTATTATTAAAATGGGAATCTAATGCGTGTTCAAATGAAACGAAGATATTTTCTACTTTATTGGGTGACTGACTGAGAAGTTAATTTACTAAAATCAACCATATTATCCCGCCCTTTTGCTACACTACTAAATAACAAAAAATCGTATTCATGCAAATGGGATATATAACTTTAGCTCAAAAACGTGATGTGATGGAAAAAATATAAGACCAGATTTGAATACAGAGCTCTCAAATTACTCTAATACTGTTTTAAAATTCCACCCCAGAGAAATTTTTATTGAATACCAGTGGGCAAATGTCGATTACAAAGTTCGCAACACTGTTTAAACTGTATGACTGTTGAATGCATTGGATTTCAGATTCTACTCTCGCAAACCTATGTGTAGCCTCAGAATTAAAGGGAGAAAATCACTGTGAATTTAACACTGAAATCCATCTTTCCGAATGATATCTGTAGCTGTCGTATATATACAGAAAGTATTAAAATAATTCATGATCCGCTAGTGATATTCCAGTAAAATCAATGTTGAGAAATATTACAATGGGTGAGAAGAAATTAGCAACAAATATGTTCGTCAGACTTCTGGAGTTCTCCTAGAAACCTTATTTACATGCATGCAATTTTATTGGGTAGACAACGCTTATTCTAAACCTACATGAATGCAACAGATCGAATAACGCACCGATGAAATAGAATGAAAAATTATGTTCAAGTCACAATATTACAAATGTTAATGAGTTAAATGACATCTGTATAGTACAGAATGGCCTGAAACGGATTTAAATTTCAGATTACTTTGCTTATAAATTTGAATCACCTAGAATGAGAGGAGGCAATTATCTCTTAGCTTCTAACTTCTTCATTACCAAGATGAAATGACATACAAAATCTCTTTTAATTCCTCTCCGAAATGAAATGCAGCGAGTTCAAAGCTATTATTTCATTGCAGTAGAAGCTACATTGCGATAGAGTTCTGGGAAATAAGGTTGTATAATATACTTTGATTTCTTACCGAATGATCGTAATGGTCAGTTAAACTTATACTTATCAGTTGCGATATTCATTGCCTTCATCATTCGCGGAGTTAAGCATGAATTACAAAAAATTGGGTATGATTAAAATAGTTACTTGTTCAATTTTGAGATAACCACATGTACAAGTATCATGATTGAAGTTTCGTGCTTCTTTACCGTAGAATATATATGGATGGGGACAGATCTTATACAAATTCTTGCAAGTTATTCTAGGAACAGTACTTTTACCTGTAATAAGTATACCATTGAATTTCGATAGTTTACTTTCATTATTTAAGAGCAGCACTTGAATTAACACATTCACTGCGAGGGGTTCACAATGTCGAACTCAAATTTACAGTAAAAAGTTGTTAAAAATTTTATAAATACCAAACATTAACTAGGTTAAGCACGACTCACTGGTGGGTCACACCGCAATGAATGTGTTAAAAAATGGAATTCAGGATTGTGTAGATGATGAGGCCCTGGAATTTGAACGATTTTCTTTTTATCTGGTCATGTCTGATCTTAATTAATGTACGGGAGAGATTGATTCCGCTTTTCGTAGAGTCGTATACATTTAATCGTTATTTTGTTTTAGTTCTATCGAATCCGAAGCATGTATCATACGTTTCGAGCTAATGGACGTTTTCTCCACTTTCTCAATTTTTATTTGCCAGTTTTCATTACACAGTTAAAGAAAAGAGATTTCATCAGTAAAACTTCATGAAAACCTTTTCTTTGGTCTGCGACACTAAATCCTACTGCTCCTAAGGTATTATAATATTAGTTCCGTGGCATGGATACTTGACTGAACTATTTTATACACTATAGCATGGGTCCCGGTATACATATATAAGACCGTGCGTGACATGGGTGCAGCAGGGGTGTACTTTGAAACATTTCAGGCACATTTCCACAAATTTATCCTTTTATGAACGATTCTCATGATGGGTTTTATTGTTGTATTTTACGTAGTTTTACATATTCCTGGAAATATGGGAAAAAAATTTAAACTTTACAGCCCGGTGTCACCTGTATGTTTGCAAGGAAAGTTTGTAGTACTTCATAGCATAATAAATTGATTGCGCGGCGGAGTACATTTTAATCGCGGCATTCATGGTACAAGTCTTTTTCCCGTCCGATGATTGCTCGTGTCATCGGATAAATAGGTGATTTGGTTCAAAAAATCATTTGTGGTGAATTTTTCGACGCCTTCGGAATGAGGCAACACTTCGAAAAATTGTGTTTTTTTTGTTCATAATTTATAAGCTATGGAAGACAGGGTTACGAAATTCGAAGGCCAGAAATACACTGATCATACGCTTGTACATATTTAAAAACACACATTGAGGTACTGGAAAAATATTTTGCCCTGGATATTTGAATCATAAAATAAAACGTCATAGGTATTTCAGTTAAACTCTGCAACTCGTAATGAACCCTACGTAACCGACCAATAGTTGTCAGAAAATTTGCACGATCTGTAACTCTCAAGATGTGGCATATATTCTTGTGGATATGTATCACATGGTCTACTACGCATGGTGCGCTGTTGAAATTGAGACTAATGTTTTTCTTTTGTGAAGAATGTGAGCAAATAGGATAAATAGTATATAAAATAAATTGAGGAATAACCTAAAATGAATATATTGGAACAGATCTCAAATTCTAAGATGCAAATAAAAGTTAAACTAGAACAAAATTATAGCTTCAGCATCCTGAACTTTACTAAAGGTTTCTCAATCATTGTGTGGAACATTTGACAACGCTTAAACGTGTTAATATCGTTTCTACTTGTCGGCATCCCACAGACTGCACTCTTTGTAGCTCCATCAGTCTTAGTTGATCCAGTATTCTCTAAAGCAACGAGGATACGACTTCTTATCTCGGATTGTGCGCCGTTTACTCCACACTCCTTCTATTCGGTTCACTGAAGGGCTCTTGCAATGTCACGGTTACGTTCGGATGTCGAGCTGCGCGCATCGCTTATAGGAGCCTGCTGTTGTTCTAACTACGAGATCGAAGCGCGAGTGAAGATTAAGTCGCCTCACTCATACACTGAGTCACGTACGCCTGACGCGTGACCCGTAAGTAACTCCATCGAGACTTCAGGAGCCTCTGAGTTGTGTCACACTAGAGTTATTTCCGAATCTCTAGAGTGAAGTGGACGATTGCTGTGTTACTGTAGAAACTTGCCTAGTCCTTAGCATTTGATATCTATGAAGCTTCGAACAAAAATTTGGCGGCTTTTCAACTCAAAACCATAAAGCCGCAGAACTTAAGAACCTTGGTACGCATAGACCTCATGACGTAAAAACTTCACAAGGGAAAAATCAATCAGCGGAAAAATCTTGTGGCACAGTATGTTCGCAAAAGCAAAATGATATCGTGTGCAGCAACGTAACTTACCTAGCTACCCACACACCGGCTTACCTCAACAGCACACTCAGCCCAGCTGACGGGGACCTACTACTCTGGACTTCACTTAATGAATCAAATTTTACAAACTTCTTTTTTCCCGTTTCTATTACAACTAGGTTAACGAAAATGCATACAGATATGTAAAATTGAATTCCAAACACATTTGCTTTGATAAAAATTATCAATTCTCATGGTAAAAATGAAAATTTCGCGCGAATAAAAGGAAAAAAAATCCTTGCGCAAAACATTTCTTACTCTACAATTTTCAACGTAGAAGGGTGATTTTGGTTTCATTCGACGTGGAAGGACTGTAGAAACATTGGCCCGTAGGATGTTTTTAAATTTCGCATTAGAAAAAAGTTATTGTTACACATGTCCAACATGTAAAAAAATTAAAATCCAAATTTTCAGTTTTTCTTATTAAATTTTTATTTGCACTTCAAATAGAATTTTGCGTCATAACGCTATTGCCATCGTCAAACTGCATTGAATGAGAATAAAATCACGCTTCTACGTTGGAAATTGCGGAAGGAATGTGGGTTGGCGAAAACATAAAAAATAAAATATTTATATTTTTGTTCGCCCTATAACTTTTTTTCGATTGCGAAAATCGAAATTTTTTCGTAAGCAAATGTGTTTGGAGTTTAGTTTTAAACATCTGTGTGCATTTTTGTTCTCTTAGGTGCAATAGAATGTTTCTGAGGTTTGAAAAAGTTATCTAGGATTTCTCTGGGGAGACATTTTTCAGACATAGGTAACAATAACTTTTTTTATAATCCGAAATTCAATAAACATCCTACATTACGATGTTTCTACAGTCCTTCCACGTCGAATGAGACGAAAATCACTCTTCTACGTGGAAAATTGTACAGTGAGGAATGTTTTGTCCAAAAAAAATTTTATTTTAAACTTTTTTTTTTCGCGAAAATCGAAAATTTTAATGGACGCAAATGTGTTCAGAATTCTATTTCACACAACTGTATGTATTTTCGTTCCCCTATGTGCAATAGAAATGTGTACAGTGAGATTTGAAAAGTGAGGTTAGTGAAGTGGGCGGTCAAGCCTGCCGCGTCATAGAACCTCGTAATCGCGGGCCTGCCGCCAGTGAGCTTTTCTCGTACTCATGCCTTGGTCCACCTCACAGAGCACAATCTGTGCGAGGCTCTGGCTGCTATACCAGGGTTGCCAGATGAATCAGTCAGCTCATGGCCATATTTTACGAGAAACGATGGTCAAAATGGCCCCTACAAAATATATAGACATCTTTTCATTTAACAATCACAATAGTGATAAGCTTTTCAATCACTTTGACCATATTTTGACGAGAGCACCTCCTCGAGATGTTGCAGGTCTTCTGTTTCTGGAATCGTGCAATGTTTAAAAATGGCCAAGTAAATTTCTCATGGCCACGGCGTTCAAAAAACGGCTAATTTTGTATAAATTGGACATGAAATGGCCAATCTGGCAACCCAGTGCTATACAGCATCACAGATCATACCTGCCGCAGTCCAACTGCAAGTTAACACTGAGGTTTGCAGCAGCAAACGTAAAGGACCAATTGCAACATGAAGACGTATCATAGAAAAGTAAAGAGTTAATTTTCATTCACTACGAGTGAGGAAACAAGGGGTTTTAGGGTTTAAAAGGGTTTGAGCGGGCTGTGCGCAGTAATACCGATGAAAGCGAGGGTCGTGCCTCATTTCTAATGGTACACGTAGACGCTCACGGGGAGCCAATAGCAGCCTTAGAATTTTCGTGGGCTCGCATTGCGCTCCAGTTAGGATTGGGCATATATAAACGCAACATGAGAAAGGGGCGGTCCACTTCTCCGTTATACATATTGTGTAGCACGTCGGCAAGATGTAGTCCCAGAAAGCACCAAAGGGGAGGTAAGCTAATTTTTGCGAGTTAGGAAGTGAGAGTGTTTTAAGGAGTGACATGATTTAGGATACTTATGGGTTTGTCTTAAACAATTGGGGAAGTCAGCATACAGATATGTGTGGCAGTTTTATTACGTTGTGTATCAGGATAAGATACTTTGGGTTTGTCTTAAACAATTTGGGAAGTCAGCATACAGATTTGTGAGGCAGTTTTATTACCTATTGCGTAGCAAGGCTGGTTAGAGTTGGGAAGCGTCAGCGAGTATCGTCAGAGATGGGAATGCCGTCTTAAGCAGTGTGTTGTGTTTGTTTTTGTTCTTAAGCGGGGTGTTGTGTTTTTTTTAATGTAGGTTAAAATCAAGGAAAATCTTATGGTGCATTTTGAAATCCCGGAGATTTTCTGGTTCGTTTGTTTGCCATGATTCTGTAACAGATTGTGCGGCCAAAGTCAGCCATAAATGTCAAAAACGTCATTTCTGGAAAGTCAAGTGATTGATGCAAATGCTAAAGTTATTAATATTTCCTTTGTTGTCTCTATTGGTAGAAACAAATCGTTATTTTCTGTCGGAATCTCGTGTATTTTTGTTCTTTAAGAGGGGGTGAATTGTTCAAATTCAATTTAGGAAAGGGGGATAAGCAATATAAGTTACAGGGGAATAGATTACTCAACCGAATCATTGTTCACAGGGGAGGGTGGTTGGTCTTCAACACACGCAACCGCTTGGGGTTGCAGCGAAGTGACGCCAAAATGGCGCATACCGAGCTGAAGCGTCATCACCTTATAACCAACGCATCTGCCCTCAGGAAAGTCTAAACAAGCGGCTGAGCGTAGCATCATTTTGCACAGTCGCTGAGAGTTGGGAAAAATTCAAAATTCATTTATTTTCTTTCTTCGTGCTACGAGAGTGATGGGAGCCATATGTGATTCGCAATCACGTGCTTTGTGCCTGTTCACGAGCGCCACAATTCCCCAGGGCTGTGTTTCAAATATTCTTGCTATTGGCCTCGGGTGTTTTAGATCATATAGGTGCGCGCGCAACAATTTCGCTAGGATTGTGTTTTATGTAATTCTTGCTATTTGCCTTGATCGTTTTCATGTCATATAAGTATCTGCGCAGATCACGTGTTCTCATGTAAGGTCATAAATAAACTTCATTAAAATGCATTACTAGTTGTTTTAGTTTACCCGTGTTGAACTGGGGTACTGGAGTGGGTGCGCAGGACAAACTCTGACTATTTCTATTTTCAACCTGGTCTATTGTTTCTCTTTCTGTGTTTCTTCCGCTCTTAATTTTCCTTTTCCTTTTCTTCTATGAGGTTTAAATCTCTCACTACGGAAACAGGCGACAACAGCCCAATCTGTTTCGTGACATTGTTCTTTCAAATGCTAATAACTATCATCAGGACACATTGACGGTTACCTCCAGTCAATCCGGTACCCATTTCCGACAGCTGGGTAGAGTGGGGAATATAGGCTGAGTTCTCCTTTTCCTCCAATGGGGAGAATCACAGCGTGGTCCCAATCAAAAATTTATCGTCTGACAGACTATAATTTACATCTGAATTTACCCGTAGTTTTCATCTTCTTCTTCCTATAAGCCGACGATATATCGTCGGATATCGTCGGAATTAGTGTCGCGAATGTCGCATATTATCATCTGATTAACGGTAAATTACCGATTTTTTACCGTACATTTTGGACGAAGACCGACGATATAAACCAGTTAATTACCGATAGTTAAACGGTTATTATAGGCGGTTTTCGTTCAAAACTTACAATAGTTACCGGTAATTTAACGTTAAAAATGGCTACCCTAACCACTATATTCCAGGAGATTTATAAGCAGTGCAACGATTTTTCCCAAAAATTTCGAATCGCTTCCAAAAACAGTAAGCCACATCTCGTGAAACTCATCTGTCCAATTACCGTGAATGTGAAGACTTCACAAAAATTATCGAAATTACTTATTCAAATTCAACAAATTTGTTTAATACTGTACATATTTCATCAAGTTTCTTACAAACTGCGATAATTGAACAGATTAGTATTACAGGGTGAGGCCTATTGTAACAAGTAACAATGCATTATTAGAAAAAATAGCTTCGATGCAGATGAATGCTACAGTAAGAGGGCTCAAATTGTCATCTTCATCGTAGAACACGAGACTATTACGTTAAGTCTCACAGTACAATATAAAGTCATTTCATATCGCCACTGATTTATAAATAGGTTAAAACATTACAGATGTTCAATTAATATATTTATTTCAATTTCAACAGCCGACATTTGACTATTGAAATAAATTCTTACAAAAATATCTTCGGCACGCAAAGAATTCCATCTCAGGTTGTTTGTAAGACTCATCACTGCAAACACTACGCATAAAACATTCATTTAAAATTAACTACCCCCACTAAAGGACTCATCAAGCAACCGATTACTAAGAAAATTTTACCAATTTTAAATTAAATTTGCACACTTCCATTCTTAGACATCAAATATCCACAATGACCAGCCCTCTCAACCAATACACATCTTCGTCCTTTAATTGGGATGAGGAGACAACAGCTAGGGCCCGCACTAATGCTTCCGAGTCGCAAGTAGCAGAGGGCGGAATTATCCTCCACAGCTATACATCTCCAGAAGAAGTTACCCTCCACCTCTCGCTTCTATGCGGCTCCGACGTTTGTACTCTCTATAGGATTCTAAATTTACTAGACATTCACATAATAAAAAATAAACTCAAATTTTTCAAATGGAAGTTTTCCATAAACCTGGTGCTATTAGGCACATAAATTACCGTTATGCCAAAACCTCATGTTCGATTAAACGAAAATAAAATCCGTACTAGTACTAGTATCGAATGAGCTCATTAATTCGTAGATAAAAATATTTTTTGACATCCTTTTTTTTACATTCCAGCCACTGAAGTTTTCGTAATGCCCAGACCTCCTGTTCAATTAAACAAAAATGAAATCCAAAGAAAAAAGCGAAATTCAGTGGGGTCCTTTTTGGTACCAGAAATAGATGAACAGATCCGACGTCAGTTAGTACGATCAGTCAAGACTAGTTTCAGAATTAGATTAGATAATAGTTTAGTTTAAGCCTCCCTAACCGCTACAAAAAATAGCGTATCGAAGAGAGGAAAGAGGAAGGCACCATTTAGTATGGATATTAGGGAATGCGGAATCTATGTAGAGCAGGCATTGAAACAAAAAGTTTGGAAAGAAGTCCATGAAACAAGATAAAAGTTAAAGAAGAAAATAGTAGGTGCTGAAAAACAGGACAGCAGTGAACCGAAAAGGTCGTCCTTAACATAGCAAAGAACATTTGATATTCAACAAAAAGAATGTCCACCTAACTCTCAGCTCGGGCCCTCACATCTTCCTCCTGGGAGCGCTAATTCCCATATATACAATAATTGTATCCCCCTGAGGAAACGACTAGTTCCATATGAACTCTTAAATTCGTAGATGAAAATGTTATTTCGACATCCGTTTTTTGACATTCCAACCACAGAAATTTTTGTAATGCCGAAAATACCTATGTTTTGAACCTGCAAACTATTCCACGGAGGCCGGCACAAGAACATCAACGTATTCGTGAAGAATTCAAGAATTACACAAATAAGTTACACAAATTATTTCCAAGTCATATCACGAGTCATCCTGTGTAAATAACAGCGTAACAGCCAAAATTAAGTGTTTCGATTGTTAACAGGTACGTACTTTTGAATTAAATGGAAAATTATTTCAGCAACAGATTATTTCAAAGTCGGTAACCTAGAAGCTATAGCACTCCATAAAGAAATTATATTTACAGGCACAATAAGTACAATTAGACTGACGCCTTGCTTTTAATAAATCTATCAATGTTGAAACTTAAGCCCTCGCTTCTTTTCTAGATCAGGGGAAACTTTTTGGTTTGGGATTAGGCATGAGGACATGACGGCAGAACAACTGAGACATACATCCTACTATTAAGACTACCAATTATGCACTGCCAAGTCAGTCGCAGTATTGCCAACTCCATAGCGCAGCAAGGAGCTAGATTTCCAACAGAGATCCGCTAGATAATTGTTGAATGATATATTTTGTTTTGAGAGTGAATTACAACAAATAATAAGTCAGCATAGCACGTTAAACATGTTAAAGAGTGACTTGCAAGTATGGACTAAATTGATTTAACAAAAAAGTGTTTCTTCATCGGCGTTTGAGCGTGGCAATGCTAATAAATTAATTGCTATGGAAGAAACGTGATTGAATGGATTGTTGCCTGCAGCATTTTTAGATTCAGTTACTTCTACCTAAAGTTCTGTCGGGGATTCAATATTGTTCTACTGTAACAAGCTCATTTTGTTTCATGCTACTTCAATGCTTTTTCCATTGTTGTTATGGCAGAATAAGGCGCTTGCCTTTTAGCTGATTGAGGGAATCAACTATAGGTCTCTTTAACATTAAAATCTACATTTCTGAGCGGGGCTTTTGCTCAAGCATTAGATACTGACCATTGAATTGAGTGGCATAAGCATCGGACCGACTTGTGTCGAAACATCTTCTCTCAATGATTTGAATGATTTGCTAAAATATCTCACCAAGTAAATTATTTTCTGATGTATCAGTGCTCTCAGCAATCAGTAGGTTTAACTTTTTTGAGATATATCAGCACACAGTTTACTGACAAAATGAAGTGCAAGAACATTCACAAAAATTTCCATGCACTTCGTGAAATGAAGTTTGATGCCCTGTTCCGTTTTACAGTCAGTAAATGAACTGCAACACACTCACGAAAGGTGGTCAGCAATTGCGAAGGAACTACATTCTGC
>JACJUY010001235.1:43843-87693 GCA_014220935.1 Platorchestia sp. MABIK
CTTAACAAGCCTCAACTTCAATTTATCAAGCCTTAACTTCAATTTATCAAGCCTCAACTTCAATTTAACAAGCCTCAACTTCAATTTAACAAGCCTCAACTTCAATTTAACCAGCCTCAACTTCAATTTAACAAGCCTTAACTTCAATTTAACAGGCCTCAACTTCAATTTAACAGGCCTCAACTTCAATTTAACAGGCCTCTACTTCAATTTAACAGGCCTCAACTTCAATTTAACAAGCCTCAACTTCAAATTAACGCGCCTCAACTTCAAATTAACACGCCTCAACTTCAATTTAACAAACCTCAACTTCAATTTAACAAACCTCAACTTCAATTTAACAAACCTCAACTTCAATTTAACAAACCTCAACATCAATTTAACAAACCTCAACTCTAATTGAACAAACCTCAACTTCAATTTAAACAAACCTCAACTTCAACTTAACAAACCTCAACTTCAACTTAACAAACCTCAACTTCAACTTAACAAACCTCAACTTCAACTTAACAAGCCTCAACTTCAACTTAACAAGCCTCAACTTCAATTTATCAAGCCTCAACTTCAATTTATCAAGCCTCAACTTCAATTTATCAAGCCTCAACTTCAATTTATCAAGCCTCAACTTCAATTTATCAAGCCTCAACTTCAATTTAACAAACCTCAACTCTAATTGAACAAACCTCAACTTCAATTTAACAAACCTCAACTTCAATTTAACAAACCTCAACTTCAATTTAACAAACCTCAACTTCAATTTAAAACACCTCAAGTTCAATTTGAAAAACCTCAAGATCAATTTGAAAACCTCAAGTTCAATGTGAAAATCTCAAGTTCAATTTGAAAACCTCAAGTTCAATATAAAAACCTCAAGTTCAATTTAAAAAAGGTCAAGTTCAATGTGAAAAAGGTCAAGTTCAATGTGAAAAAGGTCAAGTTCAATGTGAAAAAGGTCAAGTCCAATTTAAAAAAGATCAAATTCAATTCAAAAAAGGTCAAATTCAATTTAAAAAAGGTCAAGTTCAATTTAACAAAGGTCGAGTTCAATTTAAAAAAGGTCCAGTGCAATATAAACAAGGTCAAGTTCAATTTAAAAAAGGTCAAGTTTAATTCAAAAAGGCTCAAGTTTAATTTTAAAATGCTCAAGTTTAATTTAAAAACGCTCAAGTTTAATTTAAAAATGCTCAAGTTTGATTTATAAAAGGTCAAGTAAATAGGTGTAGGTAAACAATTTTAGAAATATAAGCTTATCAAAATTGAACTTGATCAGTTTTAAAAAATACTTGACAATTTTAAAATTAAACTTGATCTGTTTTGAATTAAACTAGAGTTTTTTTAAATTGAACTTGAGCTTTTAAAAGTAAAATAAGAAGATGTAGGTAACAGTATTGCGCTAGGTGTAATACTAAAAATATGTTAAAACTGTTACCTTATCTTACTACAGTAGTACATATTGCTGTGGTATAAATTTAGTTTCTAGTCATTTTCTTGTGCTGTCATTTCCAACATTATAACTTTGTTTGATATAGCTTTGAGCATTAGATTTGCATTTTATCAATATGACTGAAAACTTTAGTCTGAATTATTTTAGCCTGAACATGATGTTCGTATATCGAAATGTCGCTTTTTATGGACTACAGAGTAAGAGAATTTTTTTAACAATTCACATGGTTCCATGAAAATATGTTGAATGAATTTATTACTACTTTAACACATAATGAACTGGAATGATTTGGTAAAGTTGAAAATTATGACAAACTAATTCAAATTTGTCATTAGATTGAGAACCATCTTCTGAATTAATAATGCCCATGACATTTCTATAGTCTAATGCTTCTATTGCACAAGCAATACAGAACATAATTTGTGCTTCTGCAAAGACATTGTAGATAGGTAGTGGCATGTTAGCAAAGGCACATCAGAAAGTAACCATCAGAAAAAATAAGTTGGAGTGGGTGTGAGAAAATTTTAAATTTAATTTTTCTCCAAAGACATTGCTAGTGTCCATTAAAAGTTTGATTCCGAAATATACCACACCTCATTTATAAAACACAGCTGAGGTGACGCAGAATAGAATTTGTAATGTCAACACATATGTTAAAACAAGATCTTGCCAACTTCACCATTTTTGACTATTTTATGCAGTTGGAAACTGCTCTCTTTGATGCCTTATCTGTAATAACTTTTTATGTCTAAAAATATAATACTGATATGCATGTACAAATAATTTACACAAACAAATATATTACTAGAAAGTAATTTCCTTTAGTGATTACACAAGGTTATACTTTCCACCAGAAGGAAAGTCACTTTGAAAATTTACATTTACACTCACACTAATCCTAATTATTATTATACCAACATTATGAAAATTGTATGATCCAATGAGTAGAGTAACTTAAATGGTTACGTTGATGTGTGAACACAAACGCACATATGAGAAGCAATTTTTTCTTGTAAATGCACTGACAATGACCCTTTTTTAGGGATTACTGCTGCGCTAAGCGCCACATTCATTGCCAAGGCTCAATAAACCAGACGTGGTCTCCGAGAAGTGCCGTTTTAGGCAACAATATATAAATTAACGAAATGAAATGATTTCAATGGTAAATACAAAGAAATTAACGAACCCCTCACCTTAAATTAAGTTAATGGCGCTAAGGCTTCGAAGAATTGGTCCCGTCGAACCTTTCTTCAGTAGGCAGGGCGAGGCCGGGCTGATGACCTTACCTTAACTGTCAAAAAAAAGGAAAGAAAACCGAATTAAGCCATACCCTCCTAATTTTAATAGTACCCCAGCTAAAATCATAGACCCCGCTACTGGCGCCTCCACATGAGCTTTCAATAATCATAAATGCAATCCGTATATTGGGAATTTAACCAAAAGACCAGTAATTATAAACAAAAAAACCAAAACTCTATTAAAACCAAAATTTATGTAAAAAAACATTTAAGATGCGCAGCGAGCAAGTCCCGCAGTCAGAGCCCGCAACACCGAGCTCCGTTGGCCGACGCTCGCTTGTTTTGAAAGGCGCATGCGCACCGAACAAAATCATGGCTTAGCAATGGTATACACGCTAAGTTTATGCCCGTTGCCGAGGGTATTGGGGTTCGTTAGTGAAATTTAATTTTTAAAAATATGAACTAGATAGAAAAATGAGAAGTCTTGGGTTTTTAACCATTAATACTTAAAAAGAAAATAGTGGAATGAATCCAAGACGGACGAATCTCCACAGCACAGGGAATAATTTGGAAATCTCACGTTACCAGTAAAACACATCAAAATAACTTAAAATACCAACATTAAGGAAATTAGATCCCTGTCCACATATTATTAGCTGTGAAACAATTTCAATGTTTTGACCTTAATTCTTTGAAGCAATCTAAACAGTAAACAGCACCAACGCTTAAACTTGGACCACCGCAATGAACAGCGAGCAATGTGATCTCTTGACATTACGTTAAGCTCAAATGCAAGTTGAAAATCACGAAGGTTCCAATAATTTTTCTAAGTTGATCAACTAATTTAAAAATATTTCATTACTAAAAGCTGTGAATTTATATAGGTATGCTTATAATTTTTTTGATTTGTTCGTTTTTAATCACTTCATGTAAATTATTTTATTAGAAAATAGGTCATTAAGGTTTAGGATTGTTACAAATACGAACGTGATAAACATTATTGTACTCTCGTATTTTAACTCTTTCAAAACGAGAAATATTTCAAAGTCTGAGTTATGAAATGAGTAGAGCCTGAAATACATTTAGTCTACTGGAGTCAAAATATAAAAGTGCATGAATGAGATATTTAGTACGAATATTCAAATTTTACATTTCAACCATGATAACCCTGCATTTTTTAACTTCACAGTTTCACTTATAATATAAAGTACAAAGAGTTAAAGTTGAACATTTGAAATTAAATTTAAAACATATGAAGCATCAGTTGAAGAATTTGAACTTCATATTAAAATTTATGAAATTAAAATGTATGAATCTCGAAAAATAATTAGTGAAAATCCAATTGAAATGTCTCAGCTTCAAATTAAAGTTTTCACTTTCACAATAAAATAACTAAAGCTCAAATTACATCATGTGAAGGTTACGTAAACTAATTCATGTAATTTCATTTGACCACGAGTAATACATAACATACTATTATCTGACTTGTCCTCGATTAAACTTAGACATGGGCTGTCTATCATTGCCGTTAATATCAAATTATGAAGTATAGTCTGAAAAGTAACCGTTGTTTTACCGTTGTATTTCTACGGTTGGAATGACAGTCAGAAATCGACGGTAAATAACGGTCATCATCGTCGACGGGCATTTTTAGCGTCTAAAATTCCCGTTGATCAGCGATAATATATATACCGTCGGAATACTTCGATAAACGATAAAAACCGATCATAATTATCGTTTCGCCGACTAAAAAATTCGGACTGGGGTACTGCCCAGATTCAAACCGCGGACACTTCCCCTAAAGGGCGTGCGCTCTAAACCACTCGACCATGGTGACCACAAACTTGGCCGTGGTGACGACTTCAATCTGTATTAAGCGTCAACTTCAATTTTTATTAAGCGTCATTGTGTACCCGCACGCATATGTACATTTATTCAGGCTTGTAGGATATTAGTACTCGTTTTATGGCTACGTAAGGTGGTGTCTTTATTCTGTTTACGGAAGAATATTAGTCTACTTAAACAAGGTACCCTCTCACGGCGAGACTCGGCGGTTTAAATTCTAACAAGAATTGGTCCATGCTAGTACAATGTGAAGTACGCAGCAAAACGTCAGTGTAAATAATAAACAAAGGTAGTTTCTTCGACCTAAACTCTTCTACGAAAAGTTTGAAAACTACTAGATAATCGCTTTTTTAAGCCCCAATAATATTCATTGCCGTCTTTGTCTAAGTGGTTTCTGAAATAATACTCGTAAGGATCTTTTGATGTTAACATGTGAACGGTTTCAGTTCCCACCTGCAGCAGCCATTGACCTGAAAGCGATTTCAGAGACAAATATCTTTAAAATCACACTAACTACTTATGTTTATTTCTTCACAAATGTTTTTCGAATGTTTTCCATGAAAAATTATCATGGCTATATAAAATGCAACACAACTCATAAAATATCCATTTCCCTCTTTAAACGAGTACGCACGACTGTCTAAAAATATAGCGTACTCGCGTTGCCGAAAATGACTGTCATTTATAATTTCGAGCTAAAGTGTTATTCTGGAATACTAATTTTCAATGAACTTTTCAAACGTGTTTCTATGCTTGTATTCATTCGATTTCAAGGTACATATATATTTTATATAAATAATTTATTTATGTGTGTTTTTAAATTTGGAAAATAATTCATGAACACATACATTTATCAACACACAGTTGGCTGCTTGCCAGGTAGCTTGGTCTCTATGACCCCAGTTACTGTTTCCGTTCCGGCTCTGTAAGTGAATACCTGAACACAACGTAGTGACTGGAAGTTTCTCCTTCGAATTTCGATTCACACACACATAGACATGTGATGTGTGTCGCGTCGCGCATAGCATCATAGGGAGCATCACTCGGATCTACTACTTCTATAAATTTTTGCAACTATGCCAGTCTGTCTGTATTAGTCTCTAAATGCCGCTATGACCTAGTGGATCTCGTAAATACTCATTTCTGAGCTTACCTTGGACTGCAACAGATGATTTTGTTTCATCATCTCACAACACACTCTGAGCTTTCTCTTACAGTGACTCCATTTCTGTTATTCATGACTTGTTTGGAGCACAGAGTGATTATGTGGTATCTGCGGGAAAACAAGAACTTCAGTAATAGTTCAACTGAATTTAAGTTTCCATATTTACGTTTGCAATATTTCAATAGTTAATAATTTTATTCATCAGTGAAAGACCTGTACATGGGAATTGCAAGGGATGAAATCAAAAATTTTCCCGTTATCATTATAAGTGTTGATGCAGGTATCCATATCAAAGGGTGCACCTGGAGAAAATAGTTCAACGAAGGGAGTAAACAACCAACAAATTGCGCATTGTAATATTGAAGGAGAAAATATCTGCATTATTTCTGGGGTGGAGAAAAGATATTTTCTCCATCAAATTAATCGATGAATTCTAAATAATGTGTCCAAATTTAAGCATAATATTTTTTTTTATTCAGATTGGATTTCATTGGAATAAATTCAAAACTCATCAATGGAAGAATCAGAAGAAGAGTCTAAAATGGTCTCAGAAAAGTTCAAGTGGCGCTTCCGGTGTTATTGCTCACAAATATTTTTGCGTATTTTCCTATTGTTCCGCGTAGACTAAGAACATTTGTGTATTTTATTCACACTCAACGTCTCACAGGTAAGTCGTCATTATTTTCGAATGATTTTTTTTGAATATTTAAAAAGTTACCTTTGTTTACAGTCATAAGTAGTCTTAGGAGCTATATTATGTGATAGATGTAAGCAAAATTATGAATGTGTGTTCCATTTTCCAAACCCAAGTCGGGACATGTAAAATTAATCTGCTCTTAAAAATGTTGCGAATGTTTTAAGCAAAGGCTGCTAAAATTAAATTTGATCATTTAACACACTCAAATATGGAACGCATTTCCTTAAATATTTTCCATTGATTTACTCCAAACGTTCGGAGTGCAATTATTCAGTTCATGAATAACTTTGAAAGGACATCTGTAACCGATCTACGATTATGTAGTCTAACGACAAACTCGGGTTAAGCTCGCCTGGGAAATGGTGATAGATTTTATCTGTTGCACGTCTTCAGTTCTGCTTGGTAGAGAGACAATGCAGGATTATGATTTTTTCAACACACCATCTACTGAATGGAGCAATAGAGGATTTACTATGGTATATTCAAAATGATTCATTGTTGAGTTCTTATCTCATGAACCGAGTGTTATGCAATTGCCCTCTCCCAAACTTTCAATGGTGCTCATTTAACTTCGTCGCATTTTACACGAAGTTGCACGGTATTAGCATGCAGACCCGGCCTCCCAGCGCGGCCTAATTACGGCCTTCACACGACTGCGCCCCGTGCCTGCCCAGCTGAACTGCGCTAACTCAGCGATACACTCTCCAGTGGTGGCTTCAGCGTTTGAAGTACATCTTTCAAAACTCAAGATTAGACGTAACGGACTGATGCATGTATTGCCAGTCAACGTTTAAGTTGCACAGAAATAGAAATGTTAATCTGTTCAAAAATACTCGTGAGGACAAACACAAATGCTATAATGTATTCGTAACGTTGCACAAATACGATGATTCAGAGAATGAGTTGCGGCCACAAATATGATGTTGCGAAGACTTGCAAAATTATTAGCAGTGAATAATTTTAAAGTATTTTAAGATTCTCTATGTAGAAAAAGCTGGCTGAAAAATGTACCGAATTTTTGTACAGCGTTGAAAACTTGAAGTTTTCATTATTATTAGATCAGGAAAATATTATTAGAAAAGACGTGCATATTTCAAAATTAATGTGTGAATAGGGTTATTGGGTAAGGACTTATAAGAAGACGAGCAGTACGTGTATCACATGAAACTTTAATCAAATAACCACCTTAAACAGAATTAAAAAGAATTGATTCATCGTAATCAGAACTGAGAGATTGGTTCGAAAATCAATACTAATTAATTTTCCTTTCGAAATCCCAATGTTTCTTCTCCCCGAAATTGCAAAAAAACTTTAGAATGTGGCCCTAGAATGTATCACAGACCATGGATCTATTTGTGTAACTTGAGATCCGAAAAAATTTGATTGATAGAATGGGCGACTCAGAACCAAATCGGAACAAAGAGAGAGAGAGAGCGAACTATCCCACTATTTTCGGTCGAATAAATGTGTGGGATCAAATAAATAAACTCGCTTGTAAATGAACGAGTTTTAATCTTGTATTCCCGTTTCTAAACTTCTTATTAAATCTTATGACACGATATGTTCCAGTAGGTCAAGTTTTAAAATCGCCCACATTGACAACTGACATTTTTCCCACTACTTTTAAACAACTCATCATGTTTCATTGAAATTTTGAAAACCCATTTTTGATCCCCGAAATATAAGCAAGTAATGCGACAATAAAAGCGTTTTGATTATCAACTCACTATCTTGAATTTTCAGTTTTTGCTATGAAACAAGAAAATTTGAAATCAACTTAGAAGCTGAAATATCAGGAGTATAAACTGAAATTTATGCCCATTATTAAAACGAACATTTTCCTACTCTACAAACTGATGACGACCGTTTCTCAGTAGTCTAAAGAGCACTTGAAAAATTCCACTTTTTCATTTCCGTTAATACCAGTGCTGCCAGCGCTAGGTTTTTAAACCTACAGTAGATCTAGGTTGCTTAGCTTCAGGCTAGATCTCTAGGTTTTCTCCGCAAAAAGTGAGTTGAGTCTAGATTTTTATCATAAGAATGCACTAAGCGCAAAAATGAAAACAATAAATGAAGCTTACAATACAATTTTCCTTACAAAATTAAATAATCCTACGTAAGAGGAGTACATGATGAGAAAACGGAAATATTTCGCGTTTCAAATGAGTTTTAAGCAGAGTGACCGTTGACGCTGCACTGATGTGTGTCGATCGGGGCCGGGACGCGCTAGTGTCAACAGCTAGTCGATGCCCCTCTTCTAGCATGATCACCTGGGCTGCATGCTAGATACCGCCAGATCTTGCATACACCTGCGATGCATGCCAGACACAGCCATTCTACAGATCATTCTTTATCGAAACTACATGTTTATTTGGATAAAAAGACAAAAATATTACGAATTGTACAATTATATATTGCTGTCGTAATTTTCGTTATGATAAGTTGTGAGAATCTCATTAGTATTTCATTCTTTTGCGGTAATATAAATAATAGATATCAACGGAACACTCACAATTAAAGACTGTTGTTCGTTTTGTGTCACAATAGTTCGTTGTCAAGCAAAGTGAACATAGAGCTGGACTCCGAAATGTTTTCTTAGTAAAACTGATAAATTGTCTCGGAATTTACTTCGTTTTTAATTAAGTTTCTGATGAGGTTTCGATTAAAGCAAACCACTGACGTGTTCAGATATATTAAGTTAATATAATTACAACCTGCTGGCTGATAACTGTAAGGAGATAATGGTGGTTTGTGCAGGATGTTTTTTTACGACAAGAGGTACACAATTTCACAAGCAGAATATGGCCAGATGAACAGTTTTTTTCAATCATATTTTCAGAACACTTTTGGGTGTGTGAGATATTTACAGTTTATTGTTTTAAAGTATGAAATTTGATGATACAATTACTCGCAATATTTAGTTTGAATTTACGTTACAAACACTTGTCGTCTTATCCAAATAAATATGTAGTTTCGATAGCGAATGATCTGTAGAATGGCGTTATCTGGCAGCCATCACAGGTGGAGGGGTGGTGGTGGTGGTGTGTGTGATGGTGGCGGTGATGCGGCTAGATTTTGAAACATCCTGTACAAACTAGCATTATCTACGCATAGGTATCAGACAGCAGGTAGCAATTATATATATATAAATATTGTTCACTTTGCTTAACAAAGAACTATTGTGACACAAAACGAACAACAATCTTTGCATGTGCGTGTTCACTTGATTTCTATTATTTTTATTCCCGCAAAAGAATGAAATGCTAATGAGATTCTCACAACTTATCATGACGAAAATTACGACAGTAATATATAATTGTACAATTCGTAATATTTTTGTCTTCTTATCCATATAAACATGTAGTTTCGATATAGAATGATCTGTAGAATGGCGGTATCAGGCATGCAGCCCAGGTGATCATCCTAGAAGGGAGGCATCGACTGACTAGCTGTTGACACTAGCGCGTCCGGGACGGTGTGGGTTGCTATAGCAGTCACTGTAGTGTCTGTCGGTGGAAGGCTATTCGCAAGGTTAAATATCGTCGTTGTGTTCTGTCAGCTTGTTTGTTCCTATTTTTATAAATAGTTGGTAAAAAAAGTGCAGTGTTGGATCATGAGCAAAAAATTTCCAAAGAAGAATTTGTAAACATGCTGCGCACAGTCTTTCAGAGAAGAATGGTTACGTGACGTTGAATTTAAGAACTGATTGCAAAGAGACAATGATAATAAAGAATTCAACAATTGTGAATGCTGTTCAGTTACGCTGAAAAATGCAACCAAATCTTTGCTACTAACTCATAAAAATGCCGAAAAACACAAAAATTGTTTTGAAAGAGCCAAATGTAATGTACATTTTCTTTTGACAATTTTTTTAATGGTACAATACCTGAAACTGATCAAATTGCTACTGCACAAGCATTGACACCTGGGTTTTTTCCTGAGCACCATCTCCCTTTTGCACAAATTGATCATTTTCTTGGAGTTTGCAAGCGAGCTTTTATTAACAGTACTATTGTCAAGAAGATAGACTGTAAAAGAACAAATCTATCCTACATCATACAAGATAGAATTGCGCACAAAGAATAAAAAGACCTAAACGGCATTTGTAGGAAACAAAAATTTTCTGTGATAATTGATGAAAGCACGGGTGTTTGTGTTACGCAAGTGTTAGCTATTGTGGTGATGTATTTAGATTTGAAAAAGTTAGATGTTGTTGATGCTCTTCTCGATTCTGTTGTAGAAAATGGAAGTGCAGCAGGGCTTTTTGATACATTTCAATTGATCCTCAGAGAAAGAAATATTCCGTTAGAAATTATAATCGGTTTAGGGAGTGACATCTGCTCTATCATGCTTGGAAAAAAGAGATGAGAGATGTCTGAGAGATGTCTGAGAGATGTCATACCAAGTGTTTTTGTGATGGGTGGCGTCTGTCACTCATTTGCATTATGCGCAAGCAATGTTGTATCCGTTTCGCCTCACTTTTTGAAAACCTTGCAGAAAAATCTTACTTCATATTTCTCTCGGAGTAGGAAATGTTAAAATGATTTCTACATGAAACAAGATGTTGTCAACGTTGTTATCTAGTTTCCGAAATCGAATATTCTGGAATATTCGAGGATATTAAGCATCAATGCACCCGTTTTAGTATATTCTGGGACATTCGATTTCGAATTTTGGACTTTACCGAAATTTATGCTTATTCAATAATGAATATGCCTTGAATCTTCATTAATGAATATTCTATGAATATTCCAGGAAGTTCAAAACATCCTCATTTGATCGATTTACAGCGCGTGAAATAAAAGAATATATGTATCAAGCAATATCAAATTATCATTGGATGAGTATTCAGTTATACACTGCTGCCAAATTTGCTACGTTTGCTCAAATTTGGTACGATCTGCTCCTAGTGTCACTATATGTTGTACTTTTGTTACCGTACGGTACCCTAGAGCGCCGAATTTTGGTACGTTTTAAAGATTTTCACAGTTTATCCAAGAAGTTTAAAAGTTTATCCAAGAAGTTTCACAGAAGAAGTTTAAAAAAAGAGCAACCTTATTTTGGGCATTTACGAAACATTTCATATCAATGATCGAGAGGTAAATGAAACGAAGTAAGAAATCCCTGAATGTACGTTACGCAACGCGTTCGAAACCAGAAAAAACGAAGCTTAGAACTTACGTCGTTGCCAGTGTCACGCTGCACTTCTCAAAGTTTCATTTGTACATTAGATATAAATAGAGAGAGTAGAAAATTTTAAGCAATATTAGTTTTGTTATTCGCTAACATTGCTTATTCATGTATTGTAAACTGGGATTGGCGAGCCTTTGAGTAAAGAGTTCGTTTTTTTCTTCTGTACTCTTTTAACTGCATTTTGTCGTCGATCATACGACGGTTTGACGTTACCACAGATCATATACTAGAAGATACCCAACTTATCACTAAGTGAATTTCGGCTAGGGAAACAATGACGTAGATGTGAATTGGCCAATGACGGAGCCAAGAAATTGTCACGTGACGGATAATGGTGACGTGACTCTGTTAGAATCTGAAGTCAGCTGTGAGCCTGTGACCGGTGTAACGAAGATTGCAGCAGAAATGGCTCCCTACGTACGCTTGAAAAAGTGCTTAAAGAAAAATTGTGGTAATGATAACCGTCAATGTCCCGATTTGTCGTTTTTCCACTTTCCAAAAGGAAATTGCGACAAGTGGATTGCAGCATGTGGTGATGCAGCGTTGAAGATGGATAAGAGATCCAAAATGCCGCTGAGGGCTTATGTGTGTTCTGCGCATTTCTGTTCTTCAGACTATAAATTCATCATGTCTCCATTCAGAAATGCGAGAAAGTTATTGAAATCTTCAGCAGTTCCAAAAAGAGCTGTGCAAGACCAAGGTAATGTAAAACTTTTAGTTGTATCGTTTATTCCAAGTTAACGCAGTAAATCAAAGTTACACTAATTGATGTCTCCTAATACCCTTGATTTTGAAAAATGAATGGCTGTTTGATTGACCTATAATAGCACTGTGTTAATCAAGCGTAGAAGTTATATGTGTTTCACTATTTTATTGAAAATATAGTAAAAGAAATTGTTTGTGGCTTTAGCTGAAATGAAGAAAGGAGTAGATAACCCAAAGATTAAATTCATATTAAGAAAAATAAATAGCATGCTTTTCATGCAAGATTTAGTTACAAATGTTATTCTGAAAGTAATGTTTCAATAGATAAATAAATGCTTATTGAAATTGTTTCAAATAGGCTATTATTTTGTATTGCCAGTAACTGCTTGTTTCTTTTTAAAATTTAATACAATCAAAATCTATCATTAGTAGTTTTTGAATAAGTGATGGTTAAAGACTTTGTATCATCCTAAGTTTTTTTTATCCAAGTTCTTTCAATTTGCTTGGAACTGGTAAGATATTTTTAAATAATTTACCAATTGCCATTGTGTGAAGTAGTCAATGTGATATCTTAAATGCACTCAATGAGCATAAATGATCAATTTCAAATGATTTGTTTGTTTTTAAAATTTACAGTTATTTTCTCACCGCTCATTGCCTTAAAAGAAACATCATGCAGGCTTCTATGCTTTAGTTTGAAAATAGTAGCACACCAACTCTGACCTAACACAGCTTTAAAATAAACGATTTGGTTTTGAATAAGTCAGCTTTCCTTCATACAGCTAGTCACTTGCAAAGATGACCTTTAATACTATGAACAGTGATCAGACAGAGTTGTTCACAAAGGTGGCCATGCAGAGTTGACCACCAAAAAGGTGACCATACAAAGTTTACATAGGGTTCCTCTTGGTTAATTCAAGATCCAGAAACATGATTAATGGGTCTTTCTGAAAAGAAAAAAATTTTCAGAGTAAGCTACATGGATTCTCAATTATTATGAACTGCAATCTCAAATTAAAACTTTACTAAAATTGAATGAATAAAAATCCAGTTCAAATGAATAAAACTTATTGATATAAAAAGTGTTCACATTGTGATTGGGGAAATTACATAATAATACTAAATAAAAATTTCAAATGGATCGGTACAACAGTTTACAAGATACAGGGGCTAGAAGCTGGGTAATGGGTTGATTTACTTTAATAATAGGTCTAAATTCATAAGATTGATTTGCAGCGGAAGAGGTAAAAAGAAGCTATTTCTGTCATCTTGAAGGCTGTGTTTTGAAAATGGTATGGATACTCAAGAAGCTAACATATCCTGCCTGACCCGTTTATTGTATATGCATTCATTGAATAATCTACAGGTATTCCAAAATAATTTTTTTAAATTTTCCAATAGCCCTTCTTTATGTTTGTAAGTTATTGATATTAAGATCAAAAAAGGCTCTGTCACTCTTTGTAGAAACTTTATTCTACTTTCAGTTGATGCAGAAAAGATTTGTCTAGAAAAATAGGGAACATAATTCAAGTTCTACTCTGAACTTGAGTTCTGCCCAAAATGTGTGTTCTTCCAAATATGCTTAAAATTTTGAATATATGCCTTTTTTCCAATTCAATATTCAAAATTCTCTTCCTGTTTATTATAAGTTTAAGGAGACGGTCACAGTAGAAATCTGAAGGATTAGATATATTCGGTTTCTAAATTCATCTTACAGAGAATTTTATTGCTCATCCAACGATCTAATTGGCTCCCAAGTACGTGCATTGGTTGTCTCATAGACGGGGTAGAAGACGCGCACTAGCGCAACCTTAACGCACCCCTACGGATGGGTGATCTCCCCCTCCCCCACTGTATTACGAGTCAGTTTTGGACGTTCCTTTGTGGGAATAGCAAGAGAGTTCATCCATGGCCTTTATTGAAATGCTTCTAACATTCTAACACTCAGTGATAAAATATGATGATGTAACTGAGTGTTTGTTTGGGTCCGGCAGCATCTGAGTTTTCAGCTAATTAGCTTGTTATGTAAACATATAATCGCCTCCCTTAGTTTTGAAGGTGCAGGTCTGGCAAATATATCAATTGAAAAACCTTAAAAAGAGCTACACAGCACTATGGTTGAAACAAAAAAATTAGTTTGAAAATGGAAAAAAAACTTGAACATAACATGTTCTGAAATGTGCATTTATTGTTTTTGAAATGGATCTTTTCCCACAGTTTTGAAAGTACAGAAATGAGAGTTATATCAACTGATAGGACTCAAAAAAGGCTATAATCACAAGAGTTTATACGTAAAAAATGACTTGGTTAGGAAATTAGGGGAAAATACAAATTTTGTTTATGACAAACAGCTGTCCCGAACATTTGCAGTCTTCTTTTTTAAAATTATTCTTCATTCACAATTTTTGGAGTACAAGAATGAGACATATATCATTTGATAGGGTTTAGCAAACTCTATCGATAAGGGCATTAGGACTTTTGAAATATGTATTATTTTGAAAATTATGTGATACGAAAAGAAGAAAAATGAGTAAGCATGTGATTTTTTTTCAAAAAATCACCTAAATTAAAAAAATTAAATTATCGGAAATCCACCTGCCCTTATCGTTAGAAAACTCCATAAGCTATCTAAAAACGAATTGCCAGTTCTATTGCGTCAAAACTGTAAGCCTAGAAAAACTTTCCCTGTATCCCAATTATAACGGGTTTTTAAAAAAAATATTATTCAGATGCGAAAAAACATATCAATCATAAAATAATCATTAAATCATGTCACACCTGAAGTGGAAATTTCAGAAAAATCCATCCAGAAATGACAGACTTTTTTTTAACCGCGACCATTTCCTTAACGAGACCAGAATCAATTTTCTACATTGAAAAGTAATGGAGCTTTTGTTGGTTGGAAAAGTACAAGAAATTCTGCAATTATGGGTTAAAATTTTTCTTGTTGCAAAATATCTAAAATTTTGCGGTATGAAAATGTTTGTAGAATTTAACTTAACACTTGTGAACCATATTTTGTTCACCTTGGAACCATAGTATGATATAGCAAGGCAAAATATTGAAAAAATGAGATGCAGAAGAAGTACAGTGAATACCAAATGGTTTACAAAGTGAGATAAAGAAAGAGCGATTGAGAAGGAAGACCGTAAACAAAAAACAATGTAAAATACAACAAATGTTTGAATGACATGAGGTACAGAGGATGAATGACATTGTCCAAGAAATGAGTACAGGAACAAGAAAAAAAGGCGAAGGCACACAAAAGTGCTTGGATTGTACAAGTGGATGCTTAGCATGGTGCAAAAGCCTACATTAACCTGTATGTTGGAAAGAATGTGCCTAAGTATTAAATGTTCTATCATGGTAGTTTTGTAAGCCAACTCTTGTTACCTGTATGTTGTAAACATTTAGTGGGAATAGACACATGTAGAGGTGGAATGAGAATAGTAGTAGATTAGGTCAGCAGTGTGATAGGAGAATATAAAATACCATTGAACACTCTGTCCCTGGGTTGTATGTAGTAAGTATGAGAAGGAGAGGAAGACTTTCTTGAATGTGTTTGAGCAGTATGGAGAGAATGTGTGATGTGGCAGATGTGTGCGAGATGGTTGTGGTATGATTTGTCTGGCTGGACTGGATCAGGATTGTAATTTAATTAATTGTAGATACTATCAAAAATGTTCTTATACAAGCCTGGAGTTTGAAACACTGACTAGATTGAGATAATCCTGTAGAGTGGGTTGTACTGACCTGTCATACCTGAGGGTTGCATATCCCCAAATTACAGATCTCTATTTTCAGACATTTTCTACTACTGAAGAAAATGCGGTCAGTCTAGTAACCACGGGTAATTCGGGACAGTTGAGAGCACCTTATGAAATGAGTCTAATGTAAATTTGAGTTGAGAACAGGAGCTTAATGACTTTTGTTTGTGGGAATTGATGTTGAATGGTAATTAGCTCTATGAGTGTATTACTCATTCCCTTTCCCTTGCTCTGTGAAACAAAGTTATGGTGGTGGAGCCATACACTGAATTATTTTCTACTAAAGTATTACTAGTCAATGCCATGACGTAGAAGTTCAGGAAAAATTAGGGTTGTGGGAAGTACTATTCATTGTGTAGTGTGCATCAATTTTTTTCAAGATGCCGGGTATAGATCCCAATTTATGCCCTTATTTCTCCACAGCTGCTGGTACTGTACCTCTTGCTCTTGGTGCTACGAGTCCTGGTACTCCTGGGGCAACAAGGCCTGCTACGCCTCTTGTTGCAATGCCTGGTGCTGCAACGCTTGCCACTCCAGCAAAAGTAGGTTTACAATTTTAAATGATGATTCCCCAATTCAATTGAGGAATAATGAAATGAAAGAAAAGAATTTTCAAATTGAGTTTTATGTTGTGAAATTTAAAGAAAGTCTAGTTCACTTGAAGAAATTTTCATCCCACATGATAATTGAAGACCATAAGCTCAATTTACACTTTTCAGAGAGTGAATGGCTGTCACTTATGAAGCCTTAGTGTACACAAAGAAAGGGTAGTACATTTCTAAATACTTTTGAGAATTGTTTTCACACACGTTTTAAAGTGTGTAGCATTCAAGATGCCATATCACTGTTCCCAATTTATTCCCTTATTTCTCCATCAGCTGCTGGTACTGTACCTCCTGCTCTTGGTACTCCGAGACCTGTCACTCCTGGCACTTCAAGAGCTACCACTTCTGGCACCTCAAGATCTGCCACTTCTGGCACCTCAGGGCCTGCTACTCCTGGCACCTCAAGACCTGCCACTCCTGGCACCTCAAGATCTGCCACTTCTGGCACCTCAAGACCTGCCACTTCTGGCACCTCAAGACCTGCTACTCCTGGCACCTCAAGATCTGCCACTTCTGGCACCTCAAAACCTGCTACTCCTGGCACCTCAAGATCTGCTACTCCTGGCACCTCGAGACCGCCTCTTCTGGCGACTGAAGACCTGCTACTCCAGGCTCCTCAAGGCCTGCTACTCCTGGCACCTCAAGATCTGCCACTTCTGGCACCTCAAGACCTGCCACTCCTGGCTCCTCAAGGCCTGCTACCCCTGGCACCTTGAGACCTGCCACTTCTGGCAACTCAAGACCTGCCACTTCTGGCAACTCAAGACCTGCCACTCCTGGCTCCTCAAGGCCTGCTACTCCTGGCACCTCAAGATCTGCCACTTCTGGCACCTCAAGACCTGCAACTCCTGACACCTCAAGGCCTGCCACCAGTACTTCTAGCAAACAATGCTGCTTATCTTCGCGGAGGGGAATAACACAGGTTGGTCGTGTTGAAATAACCACTGAGTTCGTACTTCATTGAAGTGTCTTTGAATTCTAGCGAAATAATTTTTTCAAGTTACAAGCCAGAATTGGACAGCGTTGGATGAGTGCTAGCAGCAAAAGTTCGAAAGATTGCTGAAAAGTCATCACATACTCATTATTCTAAGACACAGGCAGCATTTGTAGAATTTTTGAGAGAACTACCTTCTCTCATTTCCATCAGTGTCAATACCATATTCACTTGCACTCATTTACCTCTCTGATCATTCCAATTCTCGATTTAATGTATCTATCAGGAAAGTACATCATTTTTTTGATGTATAATATAATTAGCTCGTGATTCTCGTAGTATATTTCCGAACTATACTTTATTCCGTCAGTGTCCTTGGAATTGAATTAATGCATACATTTAGATTTTGCTTCCATGCACATTGCATCCAATTACAATGCTTCATTCATCAGAAGGGTTAGCTCGCGCTGACTTTCTTGGGTACTGAATAGGGCTATCCTGTCTCTCATTGGTACCCACTTTATACCGTCTGGATGTTTGAATTCATTCATAGTTTAATATTAGTAACCTTGGAAAAAGAATATAGATCAGAACTGTTATTCCCATCCAAGTGGATTGAATGTGGCAATTTTTTAATTAGATGTGTTGTGTTCAAAACCTAAACTTTCAAGTACTTTAAAGTTTGGTTTATGTGTACAATTAATACTTTCTTCAAGTTTGGGAAGTATATATATTATAAAATCTAATTTTCGTCAACTTATTGCAGAATTCGTGTGGCAAAAGAAGCTGTTCCTTGTTGGAAGACACTGGTCCTCCTGTGGTACCTTGCAAGCGACGGTTGTTCGCCTCTCCTGCTGGAACAATGATTGCCATGGAAAACAGCAGACCAGCTCCTCAGAGAAAGTTTCGGAAAAGGCTCAGGAGGAAATCGAAGATACTATACAAGAGGTTGAACACCGATTATTTCCTGAGGAGTGTAAGTGGCAGACTTGGTCCTTATCTCAGTGTATTTGTCAAGCACAAATTAAGGGGTAAGAGATCATACACCATGTATCACAAGTGGCTCGCTGTGAACATTCTTGTAAGCTCATCAGAGACCCAATATCAACTGATGAGGAACTTGATACCATTACCCGTTCTTTCTACTGTGCGTGCATTGATCAAACAATTCCAGGTACATCCTGGTACAAGTGCTAAAAGTGTGTCCATGTTGAAAATGAAGGTAAAACTCGTCTGTGCTAGAGATAAACTTTGTTTCCTTCTAGTGGATGAGATGTCGCTCCGGAAAGGATTATCGTACAACCGAGAGAACGATGCCATAGTTGGATTTGAGACTATTCGCGGTGGCCAACGCAAGAAAATGGCCACATCCGTCTTTTGTGTTATGGCCTCTGGAATTGCAAAAAAGTGGAAACACCCAATTGGCTTTTAGTTTACAGCTTCGACAATGCCATCTTCCTGCGTAAACGACATATTACAGAAGTCCATTGCTGCGATGGAATGTCAAGACTTCACTGTTCTGGGCATAACAAGCGATCAAGGCAGCAATTTGCAAATAGCGTTCAAAGACATGGGCTGTACACCAACTAATCCTGTTGTTGAGTTTGCCGACCAGAAATATTTCGTTTTCAAAGATCACCCCCCATTTGATCATAAATGCTCGCAACTTTCTCTACAATGGTGATTTGAAAATTCCTTCCCTACATGGTTCAGCTTCTTGGACGCATATTCAGAAGCTCTTTGAACTTGAGCAAAACAGAAGTATTAAATGTGTTCCCCGTTTGTCGCATCGTCATGTCTACAATTTAAAGTTTTCACAAAAAATGAAAGTTAAACTTGCAACTCAAGTATTGTCTAATACAACATCTGCTGCCATAGACTTTTATGTTGCAACTAGTTCCATTCCATCATCATCAGCAGCAACCAGCATGTTCTGCAAAATATTCAACGACTTATTTGATATATTGAATTCTTAATCTCCTGCTGACAGAGTCCCTCTCAGAAAACCCCTGACTTCATGCTCTCCTTCGATAAAAACCTTACAGGATAACATCCCTTGGTTGGAGGAGTTGCAAGCGCTAAATCCAAATCGGAAATGCTCTTTCATTGACGGGTGGATTCAGTCTATAAATGTTGTGCTTATGTTGAGAGAAAAAATTCACCGAGATGTTCTGCCATACATCTGTGTCCGCAATCTTTGTCAAGATGAGTTAGAAAAATTATTTGGAAAAATGCGCCAAAAGCAGAAGTTCCCTATTTCTCAAGATTTCATAAATTCTTACTGCAAAGAGTTAACGGCATCTCTTCTAACAGCGCCGATGAAGAGCAACGTTGAAGTGGGTGAAGACGACGTAGACGTGGATACGTGGAACATTGTTGACGAGGTAAGCAAGCAGCGTATTTATGGCTAACCTATGTCCAGTGAGACAGATTGCTGTTCATCACCTTCGTAGATATTTCAAAGCCGCACACTTTTATACTGAAAATTAATATATTTGAAACGGTGAAGAGTTTATGAAATTATTATCTAACAGGGTTGTATTCTCATTTTTTTTAAGATTCCTGAGGTGGAGCCAGAGGACGCTGTTATTTCCTTTGAAGAAATTGAGGCAGCCGCAACTTTTTCGGAGCCTACGATTGTTGGAGGAATGTTCCAGTCCATGGAGGTGGATGGAGCTGTCACCTACTTCAGCGGTTACATAGCTCATAAGATCAATCAGTTCCACATCAAGTTGAAAGGTTCTTCTGTATCCTCTTGTGACGCTTGTTCTCAAATACTCAAAAAGCAAGATCTGAACTTGCACATGTTCACTACCTTTAAAGAATATGTAGAATCGTGTGACCAGTCTCTCACCTACTGCAGCAAGGAGTTTATTGACCTGATTATTTTGTACGAGAGAGTTTTTCTGTATTGCTTTCACACTTATCGGCACGTATCAGGATTTCGTAAACTAGTCTAAGTTCTTAGATATGTGTCAGCATCACTGTAATTTCTGCTGTGTTCAGGTCACCGACAAGTTGCAACAATTTTTTGCCGTGTGTCGAACGCTTCAATGCACAATACATGTTAACAGACTTATGTCGTCCAAAAGTTGTACTGAAAAACTTAAGAAAATTAGCCATGAGTAATATTACCATCTGGAAGCAAGTTAGGTACATTTTTTGATTGGCCTAAGTATATTTTATCCTTCATGTATTCATTTTGTTCATAAGCTTATATAGCTACAATAATTCTGAAGTGCGTCATGGTGGGAAGCCACTCTTCTATTTTAGTAACTTATGAACATAATGTGCGTAACTTATAAATTTATCTCATCATATTTCAAAACCAAATGATCGTTTTGTACAATTTTTTGGAAACAAACTGCTCAGAATTATTTTTCTGTCGTACATTATATTCATAAGTTACGAAAATAGAAAAGTGGCTTGCAACTAACAGCCTGTAAATAACATTTTCTGTACCCATTTTTTGGTGTTTATGATCGGAAATAACTTTTTTAAAGTGATGCTTTCCAATTTCATTCGGTATACATATGAATAAAGGAAAATTCATGTTCTTACACTGCAGTGTCAACCTTGACAGGGAAAGCTTTCAACAGACAGTGATTGGATTTAATGTCTCGTACCTATATTTTTGTTTCTTAGCACACGCTTGTGCACATACCGAGAGTTTTACATATTTGCACTAAATCTGCAAGCGTCGTTCATTGCTTTATATCCATAAGCATTTTTACCCCGCTATTATTTAGCGTATACACTCACTACTGGTTTGTTGTGACTGGAATATGTAATGAAAATCCATCCCGACGTCTCTGCCGAGGCTTCGGTTATTAGCTCACCCAGTCACCTTAGTACTGTAGTTCACTTCTGATACCAGTTAATGCTGTGTGTTGAGCTTCGTGCAAAAACTGGATGTTGGTAAATCCAAAGCCTATGCGTGGCGGTCTTGTGGACTCACCTTCCTCTATGTTCTCCATTATTGTTACGAAGCAACGTACGCGCCCCACAGGTGGATTCAACTACTATATCTAAGGGAATTAGCGCTCTCAAGGGAAAAATGTGAGGTACTGTGCTGATAGTTAGGCAAGTCTTTTTTGTTGGAATAAAATGCTTTTCGTTTTGTCATGAACCACATTTTTTCGTTGCATCATTGCCCTGTTTTTCAGTACCTCTAACTTTCTTCATCAACTTTCATCTTGTTTCATAACCTTTCTTCTTAACTGACTTTCCATCCGCGCGGGATCCTGTGAGGGAACTCACATTGTACATAGATTCCGCGTTCCCTCAACTCCATAGTATATAGTGCCTTCATCCTTCCTCACTTTGAACATCTCAGTTGTGGTAAAGGGAGGCTAAAACTAATCTGTGATCAATCAAGCAACGTACTCACGAATCCTTCATCAATGAACATTACATAAAAAACATAACTTAAACTTCTTCCCATTTTTCAAATGTAACTATTTGGGTAATTTTTACGTATAATGTGTATAAATAACATTGCTACATATTTTTAGCTTTCTTTTAACTCTCTAATAACTTAATTTCTTCATTATCGTTTTGTTTACGTTTGATCACATTCAGCACCTTAGTCTTATCTAAATGCACCTTAGTCTTGAAATATAAATTGTCAATATGTTCATGAATGCACATTCACGTTTATGTATAGTGAAGGACAGTATAAAAAAGTGTCATCAATATAATCGCAATGTACTACTTTGGCTTTCACTATCCTTATTACGCCAAGAAACGTTTCATAACTTCTGAATAAAAACTAGAGTTCCAACCCTAACGAGTATCATTGAAAAGCCTGGATACGCAGCCAATTGAAAGCCTTGGCAACAATGACGTCAGCTGCGAGTAATGGCTGCTAGAAGCTGATTGGTTGGCGTGGGTGTGTGCGTTTGTTCAGAACGGGCTTGGGGTCCACCGTAGTTTTGAAGTTCTTCTTATGTAAAGGCCCTATTACACGGGGCAATTATTGCTCCTGGAAGCAGCGACGGATGCCTCTGGGAGGAACTAACCGCAGTTGCAGCGCGAGTTCTAGTTGTCGCGCTTGTTCAGTAACTTCATGCAGCTCAGAGCAACAGAGGAGGTGCGGAGCAGTGCTCGACTGACCGTCGTAGAGTAAGGATGGTTGCGACACCGCCTCCCGCTGAGCCAACATAAACTCGGTCCGCCATTCAATAGGTAGTCGAAGGATTTAATACTTTGACTGCAGCAACTAAGTATTAAGTTCAACACCAAACTCAAATTTAAAGTCATTTGTAGTAAACTATTTTGAAAATACCAAACATGAAGTGGATCGTGCCTTCATTTAGCGATGATTAAATATTTAGAAAAATTGAGTTTGCGACTACTGGTGGGTCAGCAGCATTATGAACATTACCTCCGTGTACCACCGTTGGCGCACGTTACAGTCAAAGTGTTAATAAATGTCCGCAGAGTGTGTTATTTGAGCAATTAAGTATCATTTTAGGCACATAATTAGTCGTAATTTCTGTACAAAATAAAGCGGAATATCACCATTTACCATACATTCGTGATAATTTCATTTCCAAATGTTGTCACTTTTGCATTATGATTGAATGCTTATCAGGTAGTATTTTATGATAAATAAAGTGTTCAGAAATTTAAAGATAATAAACCATAGGTTTGTAAGTTTAAACATTTCAGCTGAATATGATGTAACTATCAATCCCATAAAAAAAAAATATAGAAAAACATTACTACCTGCCACAAAAATGACAGGAAAAAGAAGATTGACTCTGTGAAGTCCAGTAACTTAATGTGCATTCATTTTAATTTTCTATCATAATTAGCGAGTAGAAAAATAGGCAATATTTTATTCGGCTTTCAATGATCAAACCATTTTAATATGTTTTTACACTTGAACCTAAATATATCAATACAGTAAATGAATGAACTTAACACTTTGACTGCGACGTGCGCCACGGGTGGTACACGGAGGTAATTTTCTTAATGCTGCTGACCGACCAGTAGTTGCAAACTCAGTTTTCATTAATATTTATTAATCAAAGCTAAATGGAGGCACGATCCAGTTCATGTTTGGTATTATCAAAACGGTTTACTAGAATTGAATTAAAATTTGAGTGTTGTGTTGAACTTAATATTTAGTTCCCACAGTCAAAGTGTTAATTAAGTAGTTTACTGTTTCTTTTGTTTATTTCTGTGCGGTACAAAAACACGAATTATTATATTGATATGCAAATATAAGCTATAAACAAGATGTCAAAAATTTATTACAATATTATGATGTTTTTAATAGTGCATTTCATATTGATTCTCACAAATTCAAGATTAGTTTTAATAGAAGTTAATAATACATCAAAATAATTATATTGAATCAATAATTGTATGACCATTCAATCTCATCAATTTTTAGAGAATTAAAGCAATAAATAATGCAAGGACATTCAAAAGCGTAAAACAGGATCTAAGTTTTGTATACGTTCTTAATGCTTTTCATTTAATGATGAAATGAAGAAGTCACATGCCGCAGCCACTGCGAGCTACAACCTACCTCTGCAATTTGCAACGCCACACTATTTGTCTCGTCTAATAGCGCACCAACAAGTTGCGTCATTTCAGTTGCCGTAGTCGAGGCAAAGTGTTGCCCCGTGTAATAGGGCCTTAAGTGTTCTGTGACGTTACTACCCGTGGCCGCCTCAGTCAATTTGAAACCATCGCGAGGCGTGGGTGTCGTTATGGCGCGTTCCTATGTGCCATCAATTTTGGATGAACTTTAGTGAACTAGGGTAAATTTACGTGAAAGTGATATATTGAGAGTATAATTTCTTACTTAATGCGTTTAAAATTTCCACCATGTCTCAATTTCGTAGGCAAAAATCTATAGACTGTGTATTGTGCAGCAGGAATTTTATGAAGCCAAGTTAATTACAACATGTTATTATCTCTACGTTAATAGATTTAGAAGTGCATTAAAGCTGTAGTAATTTATAGATTGTCTACACCGGGGTGAAGCACTTTGCCTTTATGGGACCTCCCTAGCTGAGGCTGTTGCATGAAACGTGTATGTAAATGATTCAGGATGAAGTATGTTGATTTTGTGTTAGTTATTAAAGCGAAAAATGTATGTAAACTGTTTGAAGTGTACATTGTATGGGTAATCATATATGGAAGGTATGTTGGCAACCTATTTTAAATACTCCACTCATTTTGTTTTGCCCTACTACAAAAAAAATTAAAATAAATTAATAATTGTGTTGACAGTTTTACGCCAGCAATACTTTCCAGCTTTAGTTGTGGCCTACTTGTTTTTGTCTATATTTATAAAACGAGTGCCACTCTCTTAAGGTGTTATGTTCAAATGTGAACAGGAAACAAAATGAATTTTGTAGATTTAAATTTGTAAATGAAACTTCAATGATATATTTCAACCATTATCTTCATAAGAATGAATCCTTGGTAGTTTGTGTGACCACAAGGCCGGTACCTGAATTATGCTTATATTTTAAGATATTCAATGAGCATGTTTCCATAATAGAATCATTAAGATATATATGATTAAAAGTAAATATCAATGTTCATGAAATATATATCTATTTTTTCCTCAGTGGCCAGAGTACTATCAGTTTTCTAACCAAATATGGCTCATTTAAAAAAAGATTAAACGATTAAGTAAGAGAATGCAAAGTTTGAAAAGAATATCAGATATGTCGAGCCTTGCTCTGATAGTGAATTCAATAGTCCAGGTAGTGATTTTCAAGAAAATATCTCCGAAGCCAATGCAGAAGAGTCATGTTATGACGGACAGGTGAGTGGTGGCAATAATAATGATGTTCAGAGTAGTGATGTACCGATACCATTTTTTTGGCCGAAACCGATACCCATTTTTGGCCGATACCGATACCGATACTCCGATACTTGGAAATACCGATACTTTGACCGATACTACTACCGATACCGATACTTTTAAAATTATATTAAAATAAAACCATTAAAAGCCCTACATGGGTGTTATAATAAAATTATTTACTAATATATCTAATAATGTAACAATATTGACAATAAGGTTTTTGATTAGGAATAATAAAACTGCTCTTGCTCTGTTAACTAGATTGTTAAAAAAACGAAATGGAATCCTTTCGATAGATAAGTGTTTCTAATCGTATTGCAACGTAATGTAGACTAGCTCTAATAGCAACTGGTTCCAAAAGTGGACCAAAACAATCGAACGAGGTTTGAACGAATCTTCAACTAGGTTTGGACGAAACTTCAACCAGGTTTGGACGAAACTTCGACTAGGTTTGGACGAAACTTCAACTAGGTTTGGACAAACTTCAACTAGGTTTGGAGGAAACTTCGACTAGGTTTGGACGAAACTTCAACTAGGCTTGGATGAAATTTCGACTAGGTTTGGACAAAACTTCAACGAGTCGTTGAGTAACCGTGAGTCCACAAATTGATGCTAGAAAGCAATTGAAAATGACTAAATTTATTATAATGGTAAAATCGCCCTGTAAAATGCTAGATTTTGCATTTAATGCTATTTTTCCTGCTAGGTGATAGATTCGTGCTTTAATGCTAAGTTGGCAACACTGCAGTCCAGTGTCATAGTTTGATTCGTTTCCCTCACAAAGTTTTTCGGTTGCGTCATCTTTCCGCTCTATTGTCGTGTGATACCGTAATTAGCATGTATGAACAAATAAGTATTCACAGTTTAGTAATCTTTATTTGCCAACTGAGGTTATGATGCGACAAAATTTAATTGTAAATGAAATTTGTCCCCATTTACAGGCCAAAAATAGAAATATAATGTCGCATTTAGTCTCAGAAATAGCAGCGTGAACGCAAGCAGTATATGTATGTACTAACACACAATGTGTAGAAGCAAACACGGCTCTTTTCGGTTTGGGGTCTATCGAATTTTGTATGTTTTTTTTCGCCAAAGCATGTATTTTGGTGTGAACAACACGAAAATGAAAACCATTTTGTGGAGAAATTTATTTATTAAGCTCATATACATTAATATTTTATGAAAAAACTGCCGTTTCTCGGTACGTTTTTGCCACGCAAACTCACACAGACAGGAATCAATCATTTGTCGGTGAGTGCCTCCCTGACGTTTTTTTTTTTGGGCTATGCCATACACTCTCAATCATTTGAGTGTGTGCACCTGTTGCACGGTCCACCAAGTTTTCACTATGATTAACAGTGAGGTGTTTGAAATTATACCTTTGGTTAGGTTAGGAACACTTAACGAATAATTTGTTTATAAAGTGATTATCATTTTCGTATTTTTCACACCAAAATATATACTTTGGCGAAAAAAAAACATTAAAATTCGATAGGCCCCGAAACCGAAAAGATCCGCAAACACGCAACCAACTATAAGATTGATCGTGAATTTTTCAAACGTCTTAAAATAGAAGAAAAATGCAAGATTCGTAATGTTCGGCGATTTACATGCTAAATTAAAATAAAATTATTAGCTTCGTAATATTTGACGATTTACAAGCTAAATTAAACTAGAATTTTTAGCTACTTCTTTATAAAATTTACAAAAACTTTAATATGCGCCTTCACCTTTATTTAATTGGTTTGATTTTTGTTAGCCTGTCATATACTTTGAGAAATGGAAATTGGGTCAAACTATATTGGTTTTAGTTGTAAAAGTATAATAATTTTATGTCGCTACTGTGTTTAACTATTCATGGAACATAGCTCTCACTGACCGTACGTGACTCATCGGAAATTCAAAGTTATAAATTCAGTTAGCGGGCCTGATTAAATGCAGTAATTTCAACAGTTAGCGAACTAATTTACTAGGTATGAATAGGCTCTTTATTTGCTTATACTTTTATTTTCATGATTTATGACTTTCATTTTTATGATAAAATACGTATTATGGGAAAGTATCGGTAAAGCATCGGCCGGATTTTGCCGATACCGATACCAGTAAAATGACCGATACTTGCCGATAACGATGCCGATACCGATACATCGGTACATCACTAGTTCAGAGTGCAGCTGAAGTGAAGGGGTAAGAGATCGCTGAAAGTGGTGATGACAAATCAGTAATTGATGACAGTGATTCAACTATATTGAAAGCTTTTAGCAACATCAAAGAATCTTTTTCTGGTGAAAGTATTGATGAATTTTTTCAGAACTATTCTAACACAAATGATTTGAATGTGATTTAGTAGCAATGTAAGTTTGATGCTGTTATGTGTTCAGTTGATTCAACTAAATCATTTATTTGAACTATTTATTTAGTTACTGCAGCGTAAGCTTTCAGGCTTGATTGAATGTAGTCAAAACGGCCGGCAAATTGACGCAATTTTTTCGTATAATTTTGCTAAATTTTTTATATACCACAATAATTTCAGGCCAAAAGCAGGGATATGCAAAGCGCAGTTTACCTAACCTAATAACTGCAGTTGTAAATTTACTCATATATTATGAAAAATCACAGTTGAAATCTATTCTAACGTCTGAATAAGAAGAGCACAACTTTGCCTCCATATTGAGGAAAGTCATACCTTGCTCATATGAAATTTTCAAGAGATAGGATCACCCTGGCAACTGCGGTTATAAGGTTAGGTAAACCGCGCTTGGCCTACTTTTATTTCTTGGCCTTCAATGATATTGCATTGCCATTGAAGTAGATACCACTAGAAAATGAGCAACAATGGCTTTAAAATCGAGTGGGTTTTGTTGAACAAATTTTAGTATACATGACTGTTTTGATTGATTGAACTTAAGAAATAGTCAATTTAACAATATATGAATATGCCTAAACCGGCTTAGTCAATATTACAAATTTGTTTTCAGTGTGAAGTTGTGTGTGTACCTGTCCGTCACGCCCGGATGGACATATTTCTGGGGGCTAAGTACGGTAAAATTTAGTTCCCATGAATTTATCTTAATGAGACGAAGCTGCACGTATTGCTTCCACATTTAACCCAATTAGAGACAACGGATAGTGCGTCACTCCTCGAGCAGACATGGGTGGGCTGTATCGATGAGCTGGAGACAGTGCTTACAGTGTTGTCTCTGTGTTGGAAAGACGTCTTAGAACATCTAATTCTTGTTTTTTTTGTAGAGATGGTATGAAATATCAAATGAGTTCAATTGAAATTTGTCTAGCATCATCGTCTGTACCGATAATAGAATGATTTATTTCTTCATCATGATATTCGCTTTTCAGAAGTCGTGGAGAAGGACATCATCGGACGTGATGATCAGTCGAAAATCAGTTCACCTTTAATTGGTAGTAATTTAGCTCATGCTAAAGATCGACTGTCATCGGAGAATGAACGAAAAGCTCGAAGTTTTTCTGGCAGTGGTTACCATGAAAGAGAACAAAGTAGTGTCAACACAGCGATGTTGGAAGTCGTAGCTTCAACCTCTGTGCCATCTGCCAAATCCTTGCCTGCTACACATGCCCCCTCTGTCTGTGGTACCTCAGCTCCTGCTTCCACTGAGACTGCTTCTGCGCCTGCCTTCACTGAAGTTGTTTCACCTAGCACGACAAAAACCCGTCGCAAAACATTTATGCTTGATACTTCGGAACCATTGGAGTATGAAATTGAATACAATTCCGATTAATGTACTCAGTGACCCTGTAGAGAGTAATAAAATAGTTTGAAGATGAAAATTTCATGACTGGCTAATTCGAAATGTTAAATTATGAATGCCGGTCCCTCAGGGGGATAATACTATTGTATCTGTGGGAATTAGCCCTTCCAGGGTGAAAGACTGGACCCGAGCTGTAGGTTAGGTAGGCCTTCCTTTGGTTGAAATAAAATGGGTTTTTATTTTGTTACGAACCATCATTTTTTGGTTCACGGCTGTCATTTATTTAGCAACTATCACTTTATTCTTCAACTTTTATCTTGTTTCATTAACTTCTTTTGATCTTTCTGTTTCAATGCGCAAGGTGTGGGGACAAACCTTGTGCATAGATTCCCTATTAGCTAAATTTCATACTAAATGCTGTCTTCCACTTTCCTCTCTTGGGATCACATCTACTGTAAGTGGTTAGAGAGGCTTAAACTAACTCATAATCTATTCCCAGGGGGAATAATTGCTTGCCGAGGATGATAGGACGAGGTGCACTCATTTATGGTTAGAAGTTGAATTTATTCATTTTCATGAAATACATACGAATTAAGTATTGTATTCATGTGTTTTTTTAAATTAATTATCTAATGAATGCACTTTGTGACAGTACCTCGTTAAAAAACTCTCAACGATTGCCGCAGAAGGTACGACACAAGGCCCTCATGGAATATCAGCATTTTGGTTGATGTAGTTAGTGAGAGCCTTGATCGTGCATTGGAAAGCCTTCTGAAATAAACTTCTCTTCCCAGCATGTTTGCTAAGTGAATTTTTAAAATAAATTGCAAATGATGAATCATGACAATAATTTGTGATTGAATGTTTCAGAGAGTGACTTGCAATCTACACCGAGGAACTTCAAAGTCACTATACACTCGTACGTGTATGGTCAAGACCTTCAACAATTTTTAAGCATGCAGTGGGGAAGTCCATCAGACTACAATATCGGAGGCCGTTAATTGCCTTTTACGAATTTCTGCATTACTTATATTCAAGTAAGTTGATGTTTTCGAGTTCGCAGTCTTTAATGTTAACGAATTCGATAATGTTCTTGTTCGTAAAGGTATTGCCCCACTTTTAGCTCAGAGGGAGTGGGACTGGAAGTAACGCAACTGCTCAGCAAACAAAGAGTTTTCATGCATACATGCTCCCACCGATAATGCGGTCAGTGGAAGATGATAATACATGACACTTTTAGCAACGCTTTCTTGGTAAACAGTCTTTTCAATGACTTATTCACCCTGAGAGTGGAGCTGGAAGGAGGGATAACATTCATCAAAGCTAACATTCATGACGGAAAGCGATGGGTTTCAACTGCGCTAACCAGAGAGCCCGATCTGAGAAATATGGTTAACATTTGGACGCGCATGCGAGGCTTAATAACGTCTTGTCTACGAAAAATGTATCATATTTAATAAGTCAAGGTACGTCGTGTAGTGTATGTAGTGCATGTAGTGTAGCAAAAATGGGATTCCCATATGTGTACTTCTGCACGTCCAGAAACGTCCAAATGTACCTTCGCTGCAGTTAAAAATTTATAATATCCCCTGGATATTCTAAAGCAGCTTCCGTGGAAATCCAAACGGTTGTTCAATATCGGAAACGTTTTTTCTAAAATATTATATTGTGAGTACTCATGAAAGTTAAATATGAAATTCTAACGACATTCTATATGGAATGTCGTAGAATATTCGCGAAAGAATAAACATGGACTTCCAACTCGATACTTAATATCTGTAGCGGATACACACAAATACTCATCAATGAGCACTCAAAAATATTCGTATAGGTACGAATTTGGAAATTCAAATCCCTACATTCCAGAATATTTGGTGATGTATATTCCTGAAGTTACTTTGGTGAAGATATCCGATGTTTAATATCCATTGGGATATACATGAATATTCAACATGAAGATCCCGCTGATATTGTATATTAGGAAGTCAGGCGAATATTCACTAGGGACATTCGGGGATGTTCAGGTGGATGCATAGCGAATATTCAGAGGAACTTCATTGCTACGTGGATATCAATGCATGTGAAGGCGATCTTTTTAAGTAACACTCAGGAATTCGATGTCCATGATACTATAAACTCGGATGAGGAGCGTTACCCCCGAACTCAGTTTTAAACGCATTAATATATAGACTAGTGTACACGACCCGTCAAAAATGACGGGAGTCGATATTTTCCGTAAAATATATTTCAGATCCAGAATAAAAACAAATACATCGAATCGAACAGAACTCGCGATTACAATTTTCTTAATCTTGTGCACTGGTGAAACTCCTACCAAAAATAGTCATTAAGCATCCTTGACAGCAAGACAGAGCGACAGACCAACTGAGCTTCAACATGGCTTTCCCATGCTTTCCAATGCTTTGCTATGGCTTCCTCTACTTTCCTATTTCTCAACTTCGGGCATTGTATACAACCTAACCTAACATTAAATGTGATGTTCATTCCGACTCCATATTTGATGGATTAATACACCAAAAGTTGTGTAGTTGGTGAAGCTTGGGTCACAGCTTGTGCTCATCACCCACTTTCAGCTGTTGGGTGTGACACACTGACAGACAGACGGACGCGCCTCGAACTATAGGATACACAAGTCCACCCCCCTTTATCACTATTATAAAAGTTGCCGCGTCCGTCCGTCCCTCTGTCCGTGTGACCCCCTCTTGATAATGGCTTCCACAATACGCAATCGGCTTATTTTTAGAATAGAAATGTTCTATAGAGCTTTCTCTGTTGAAATTCATCCTTTCGCTTTGATATTTTTAATTGATAATGCATAAAGAAATGTTTTAAGTTCGTTCGACCAGTAACCTGGCTACCACTGGGTATAAGGCCCAAGATTATGGAACTTGAGTTATTGTTTTCGAAATTGTGATTTTCTTGAAAAGCATTGAAGAGATTATTGACGACATTTCAGAATAAAATTCCGGCAAAAGAGGCCACCAAAGATAGAAATATGTCCAACCGCAAGAGAGAAGTAGCAAGACTCCGACAGCAAGAAAAACATCGCAGACGACCGGATAAACGACGTGAAATGGCAAGACGAAGCAATGTTGCTCGTCAACGAAAAGCTAGAGCTAAATTGACCCTTGACCGGCGTTTGGAAATTCTACGGAATAATGCAGAGCAACACCGAGTAGCTAGAGAGAGCTTAACACATGAAAGAAGCGAGGAAATTTTTCGTCATAGCGCTGGACAACACTGAGTGGCACGAGAGAATTCAACTCAAGAAAGAAGGGGAGAAATTCTTCAGATTAATGCCGACCAGTACGTGTGCACTAGTTTGATATAAGAATGAAAGCGAAATAAAAAAATGGCCGTAAGATATTAGAAATAAAAAAATTCAACCTCTTGAGAGTTGACGAGGTCGAGTGCACACAGCCCGTCAAAAATGCATAATAATGTTCGACTAATCACGTGACCTACGTTCCTATTTCCTACGAATTCACGTTATATTTATTCCTATTCGATTCTAATGGATTAATTCATTGGAAATTGTGGAGTTGAAAAGGCTTGTTTCACAGATACGCTCATCACGCACTTTCGGCTGGCTTCGAACAGACACCCCTCTTATTATGGTTAAGATTGTAGAAGTCTGCGAGAAAGAAGAATAGTAATCGTGTATTGTGGAAACATCAAGTTTATGCATGTCGCATGGCTATAAAGATCCGGTTGAATTTCAACGTCAGTTCACCAACATGGATGCCAAAGATACCGCAGCGGCAGCATAAGACTGTTAAAGTTAACACTGGTTCAAAATCCTAGCTCACATTCATGTAGAAAATAAATGTGCTCAACAAAAGCCTTCAGGGTACACGAAAAAGCTGAATTCATCAAAAATGGAAAAATGGAACAAATTAACTAGGGGGAGTGTTTACTGAAAAGTCCAAACATCACGATAAAAGGCATTCTGATTGGAGAAAAATAGATAAGTCTATTTCATCCTATGGTTTTGCAAGCAAAAAATACTTCATAAATCTTTGGGAGTTGCAATAAAGTCACAATCGCCAAAAAATCACGAGAATACCTACGAGAAGATAGATGAATACATTATTGAAACTCAAGAAATCCTCATTTCATTGGCGATTTCTATGTGCGAGGAGATATTTGTAGCATGTACAGCGCAATCTGAAAATGATCTAAATTTACCAAAGCTTGAAATAACATTTCCGCCATTAATTCCTCAGAATGAAGACAATTCCACGTAGAGCCCAGAACTGCACTGATTCCAGCATGAAACTAATTGATTTTATTGAAATATTCGAAACGCAAGAAACTTGCACTTTCTGCCGTTAGCTAACCGTATGATTTTTTTGTCCTAACTAATGTCTGTGTAAATTTATTTTTCAAACGCACTCAAAATGTTCTTATAGTTTTGATCTCTACCCTGTCAAAATCTTCAATACACCTAACTACAAATATCAATAGAAACAAAATAAAACTGAGTCAGCAGAAAATAGTAATTATTTTTCAGTCATTTAGTCATTCGGTGAAATTATTCCTTAAATAATAAAACGTCAGGTGTCATCTTAAATGAATAAATGGGTAAATTTATTTTTTTGCGTAATTTCTCTATTACAATGGGAATCTCATTGAACACATTCAATCTATGAAGAATTTTATGCACTTAGAACAGTGCTCTACCATGTATATTTTATACAGAGCTTTCATTCACATATATCATTACTGCAATGATGAAGGATTCATCAGATAGTACTGTGAGACTCGAATCGAAAAACGAGAAAAGTACTGGGGTGTCCACAATAAATGTGTAAGCTGAGCGATGTATGATGATACCGGAATCATTTGTCAGAATTAAACTGTCTTATGGTTCCGGTATCATTCACACATTTAGAAATTTAAAAGCGAAGAATGAATTAAAATTATAGGAAAGATAGCTGATTTAAAAATAATTTTAAAAAGTGAACGTTTCGGCTTCAAGCTCAAGGGGGTCAACCCAGCGATTTTTAAGTGTTGATCCGATTCGTTTGAAATTTCGCCAGTTAATGTTTTTGTTGAAAAAAACATATTTTACTCGTGTAACTTCTTCGATTTAGGCCTTATTTTTTGAAAAATATGAAATATTAGTTCTTTGGAACATTTTTATGGATATTTCAAAATAATAAAAGTCGTTGAGTTTTATGCTAGAACAAAACCAAAGACAGTTTTAGAATCCTTGAAGCATTGCAAACAAAGTCACGCAAACCAATAATTGATTTGAAACTTTTCGTTTATTTTTTATATGCGATATTTGATCACTAATAACATTTAAAATTTTCAACTCATTTTTGCATATAAAAAAGATAGTTTCAAATGGAAAATTGGTTCGAGTATCTTTGTTTGCAATGCTTCAATGTTTCTAAAACTAACTTTGTTTTTTTCCTAGCACAAAAACTCACTGACTTCTATTCTTTTGAATGTTGAAAAGAAGGGTTTATAGTAATAAGGCATAAATTAACATTTATCTGAACTGTAATATAATGGACAATTTATGTAATTGAATGCTGTTTTCATTTTTATTTCGATAATCTCCATGCATAACTTCATATTCACACTGTGAATTGTAATTTACATGAAAAATATTATTTACTAAAAATTATGAACTTTTGGATTTGTAGTGTGATTCTTATGAAATTGGACTATAATGTCATTTTTAAAAAGAAACGTAATTTCTTAGATTCATTTATTCGATTCATGCCTTACTTTTTTTAAAAATTGCACATATTGGTTTTTTAGCTCATTTTTATTGAAATTTCAAAAGAATAGAACTCATTGAGTTTTTGTGCTCGAACAAAATGAAAGACAGTTTTGGAATCCTTGAAGCATTGTAAACAAAGTTACTCTTTTAAATTTTCCATTTCCCATTTTGTATTCTTTTCATATGGGGTTGAATATTTAGGATTTTTGGTCCCCTTACACCCCCCTGGGGGGGATCTAGTGTCCGTAGCGCCATAAAATTTTATGACCGAATAGTCCACCACCTAAGGGTCCTTTTTCAACAACAGCAAAAAAATGGCTCATTAGGCCTGGGTTGACCTCCTTAAGCCATTATCAACACCTGTACCAGCGAATTGAAATACAGAAAATACGACATGGCTGAAAGACAAAAAAGAATACAACTTAAAATAGTACAAAAAAGGGAATAGAGAGGTTATACATGTTTTAATACGAGTCAACAATGATACTTACAACGATACTGATACAGTTACTCATTTTTGTGGTGAAATGAACGTCCTTCGTTCATAATGTCAACCCAAGCGTTTTCCAAAAAAATATCCTTTCGATGGGTTATTCAACAATAATTATTGATGCCACAAAGGGAAGGTTGTTCCTCCGTTTAGAAGAGAGTTTCCGCCTTACCTTATATCGCTTCTATCAAATCCTGGAGATCCTCACTACTCACATTTTAAGGAAAATATAATGAACTATAATGCTTCAGTGTTGTTTGCATCAATGGGAACTAAAGTTATGCAACCGAATGATGGAGGGCCATATACATTTAGAGTTCATGGTCAAATATATCATAACCCAGTCTAACTTTTTCGCCGCCTCTTCGAAAAGTATGCACACGGTTCGCCGAGTCGTGTGCTTATTTATGCATGATTATCGTCACCAAGGCGGCGATATATAGCCGACTTTATCGTCGCCAAAAACCTCTTTTGCCGCGATAATTATCGCCGCCTCGAAAACATAATTGTGCATAAAGTTGCATGACAGGCGGCTGATGAAATGCATAAGTATGCATAATATTGTATTCAATATGCATTTTCATAGCACGGTACACAGACGTAAATACATGTATTTCTGTGCGCCATTATTTAAATCCGTTTGTACCGTGAGTATTTTCAGCCATTATGAAGCATTTGCCGTCCATTCGAAGTCATCGCTTCCTCGAATGGATAAATAAGCATTATGAAGCGGAAGGCTGCGATAACATAGCAAAACTATACATTATTAATTGACTATTAAAATTTATAGGTTCAAATAAATCAATTTCATCACATATTTTATATTTGGGTATCCACTACACACTGAAATCAAGTTTTCACCGAAATATAAAAATTAGCATCACCGAGAACTTATAAAATATTTCCTTGCTAATCAGTATCACAGAGTTCAGGTAAAAAATCACAGAATAATTCAAAAACTCAAGAAGAAAGTAGTAGGTGCTTAAGTAAAAGATAGTAGTGAACTTGACATTTCCTGCGAAGTGGCCCACCGGTGGTCACTTACGTGATTTTCATGGTGCTGCTGACCCACCTGCAGTTACCAACTTATTTTTTTATAAATACTTAATGCAACTAAATAAAGCCAGATCCAGTTTTTGTTTGCCGTTTTCAAAGTTGATTACTACAATTGACTTTGCATATTAATTGAATATTGAATATATAATCGCAGTTAACGCGTTAAAAAAGATGGTCCTTCAACAAATAAACGCAAATATTTCAACAAAAAGGAGGCCTACCCACCATCAATTCGAGCCCCAACTTTGTCCCCCTGGGACATAATCTTTTGAGTAATTTTTGTATTTTCATTGTGTATCATAGTATGAGTTTTACTAATCACAGCAAAAGTCCCCAAAATAGGAATATTCCAAGCATCATTTAGCTTAGAGAATTATCAGGGGATTTTATGCCACAGTATGGTTTCGCACAGGGCACTCACAATGTCCCCTAACAGTGCTACTCCCCATATTTACAATAGTATCACCCTGACAGGACAAACCTAACCATAATGTCGAAATTTAAGCCACATCCATTGGTGTAAACGCAACATTACACACTTATTTCACTGTCTGATCCCACAATTACATCCGACGAAGGCACCAGCTCAGCTGCACAAGTGATGCTTGGTGAGGGGACAGTGTCAGTTGATACGGTTGTGGTGGTGGTGCTGAAATTGGAGGTGGTTGCTATTCCTGCAGCCTCTGTAGCACCTGTTCCACGATGATGGCTGTTTCCATCCCAATCCACCAATTCACGCAGACCTCGTCGCGTGGTGACTGCGATTTCTTTGTGGTTAGTGAACCCACCGGGTGCCAGCACTTCTACAAAATATGAGAACAACTTAGTTCCGTGATTGATGAAGTTGTGCCAATACAATAGTGAACAAACTGAAATTGCACACGAGTTGCAGACTAAAGAATAGAAGAATATAAGCCAAAGTGCGTTCCCACACAGCACATACTGCATGCGCACAGATACAGCAAGTCAGGAAGTTCAAACACTATAGAAGTTCATGATGGAACAAGTAGGTGCTGAATACAAGGGTAGCAGTAAACTGAAAAAGTGACTAGCTGTCGTTAACACGATAAAAATCATACTATTCAACCAGTAGAGAGACAAATTTCAAGCTCAGGCCTTAAATTTCCATTCTGAGAATGCTACTTCCCATAGGTACAATTATTTTATCCTTGTTAGGGTATAATTCAGCAGAAAAGTGGATGATCTGTGAGTGACTGGCTTCGCATTCAAACGGAAATGTAACAATAGTAACAAGGAAATGAGTCTTGGTGATGAACATCATGTAAAGAATAAAGGAATGCCAATATTTAAGTTTCAGTTCTGTATGCGCTTACAGAATTTATGGCTTTCACAGCTTATTTCACAAGATAATCAACAAGGAAAATATATCAATATTAAAAAGAACTTCCTATTTCTGATGCACTGGTATTATTTTTTTATCTTACAGAGTTTTATTTGAATAGGTTAGTAATCTACACAAAAACAAGATTATCAGGGAGGACAAGAACATTTCTCAGTAAAAACTGCTTACCATGAATGATGCACATTGCGCTGTGGTCCTTGAAGGCAATTTCGATTGCTGCCTCCGATGACTACCAAGTCCTGAGAAGCTGAACTGCATCGCCAGTTCTCTGGTGAACAGGTGCTTCAAAATACAGTACGTCTCCGGACTCTGAAACGCTTACTCGTACATGGCCTTTGAGAGATACCGGCTGCAAAAAAAAAACTATTTATCATAAGATTCATATTTTAGCTAGGTTTTAGCACAAGCTTCATATTCACACTTACCGTAACTTGCACTACAGTCTCGTGACCAAAGATAAATTAAGAAAATGACTACCTGAATGCATCATTGATGTATTTGTTAAATTGAATATTGGTACATTTCTTACTGAAGCTTAATATTTCCAGCTCTCAAATTTGCTGCAAGGTTATGGGCTTTCATGTGAAATGCCTCTGTTTGCCCTTACATAAGAAACTGTTTCTTGAAGTTAATAATTTAGTAAAAACTTCCATGAACAATTTATCTTAGATATTTCTTATGATGTTTACAATACTTCATTCATTCTAAGAAATGGATATTCTCACACTGTAACTCATCCAAACAGTAGAAAATAAACATTAAAAATAATTCATTATTTCTGTTTAGATCTAACCTTTATATAAAAAGTAAAGTTACCTGTGCATAAATAATTATAGTAGGGACTTAAGAACAGCATCATCTATGTATGAAATTAAAATCATTCTATTTAACTCACTCTTTCAAGTTGCTTCAAAAGAACGTCCAGATCTTCCACTGTCTTGGCTGGTCCAGGTAAGGGCTCATTACTCGAAGGTTGGAGCTTTCTCACCTCGTCCAATTTTTGTTCAAAGACAACCGACCAATGCTCCAACTTCGTGAATTTCTTTGACAGTATATCTGCAAATTCTCCTTGTTGATTGCTGATGCGCTTCAGCCTAGTTTGTAGAACGTTGACATTACTTGCCACTTTTTGTAGCATACCATCACTTCAGAGGATGTGCATTCATTCCTGTAGATAACAAAGCTTCGTCAACTACAGTATGATATGTCTAACTGCCCTGAATTCCAAAGTGATTATGGTTAAACAAGGAGAATACATAATTATTCAATTTCAATACCAGAGAAGTAGTTATGATACAAATGCAGCCTTCCGATGTCATGAAGATTGAAGATAGGTTATGATAATTAGAAAGTTGGTATACAATTCAATGTTAATGTGAATTTGGAAAGTCAGGGTAATGGTCTCGTACTTGACAGAGGATATCTCACCGTGATGAACTGGGAGGATGGCAACTTTGCACCAGTGATGAAACTTGAAACGATGGAAGCTGTGATGGTGCTGCGCGCAGAATCATCTTTGGTGGCTGAAGATGGATAAGCTCCTAGGTATCCTTTTTCCCCACATCTGGCTCGCGAATCTGGGAGGTTGTGAGAGCATAATGTATGAGAAAAAACATAGCAAAACTAAAACAGAAACTCAGCTATTCACTAGAAAAAAAATGAGAAAGTTAAGTGAGTAAAGATGAACAGCAGAACTCCTCCTGCTACAAGCTTACAGATGAATAGAAAGACTGTAAATATCGATTAAGAAAAATAAATATTGTTTTGCCAATTGATGAAAAGTACAAAGTGACACAGAGTAGAGCAAACAAATTAACATTTATTCTCATTGGCCAAGGTGCTTAGGCTAATTAGTATGCATGTACATGCATTATTTTATATCCAATCTTATATGTAGAATATACCTATATCCCAGAACAGTTGCTGTGTTTAAAAACAGTATCCTTGGAAGCAAAAATATTAAGCAAACTTCTCATCTGTACATATTTAAGTGTTATTACTAATTACAGAATGTCTAACACATGATAAGAGATGGAAAATTCTTCACTAAACAAAAAAAAACATACATCTGAAACACTGCTGCAAATCATGAATATTGCACAACTTATATAATAATAATTTAAATGACATATAATCATGATAAAGGATGATGAACTAGATTGATATTATTACTTTATAAGTTAAAGCCTACATAACCCCACAACAAAGGTGTTCCCAAGTGAGGCAGAGTGAAGGGGCCATTGAGTATGGATACACAAACACGTTCACGGGGAATCTAAGCGCCAGTGTTTTCCCTCATAGCTTTCCCCGCACATACAAACAGCTTTTCATGAAGAAAGTTCAAACAAGATAACAGTTCAAGGAGAAACTAGTAAGTGCTGAAAAAAACTGGTCTTTAACAAAACAAAAAATTTATATATCAACAAAAAGAAGGGCTTCCAAACCATCAGCTCTGGCCCTTATATTCTGCCACAAGAGGAACTACTTCCCATAAATACAATAGTTGCATCCCCTGAGGAGTAAAAGCTAGATTATTAACCATATAATTTTTAGAGACAAAATCACTTTACACTTACTTGAAGTTGCCACGATGTTTGTGACCACATAAGTGTTACATCTCGCAGTGAGCCTTGTAAGGCAAGCGCCGCCGGATGTCTTTGTTGCATTTGGGGTTCGCAGGTCTTGGGGTCGGAAGAGCCATAAACCGCCGGAAGCTGGCCGGCGAAGTCCTTTATGAGGTCTTGCTACGCTTTGCCTTTTACAACCAACGGAAGATCTTTGTTTGACTTCCGGGCATTGCTAGATTTAAGGAAGGTCTGTCACCGACGGAATCAGTACATTATTAGGAGCCTTGCTGTGCTTTTACTTTCCCTTGCTCCGTAGAAGTTTACGGCTTCTGATACTGTAGCTCATTCATCGGTAGTTGCAGCTACCTCTGAAAATACCTCTAGTAGTGTCGATAGTACGACACTACAATAAGTTCTCCAGTGTGATGATGCTACACAGTCTCTTTTTTTCAACTCTAAATCTTTTGAAGGCCAGTAGCAAAAATTTTTTAATTTTATATAAGCCAGCTTGATGGCACCACCCTATTTGAGTTATGGCTAAATGTCCCCGTTGAAAATTTATTTATAATCAAAGACATCACTGCGCTTGGTTTAATCTGCAACATAGATCATGGCACAGGTTGACACAGATGTTATGTTTTCAAATTTAAAGAATGTTCATCAGGCTCTTTTCAAAGTTCATGCAATGAAAGGACTCAGTGAAGCACGTTTGACATTTAAAGCAGCAAAACATCAATTTGCACTTTTCTTTTTCTGGTATGGAGTCATGACAGAATATGCATAGAAGAAAAATTGTTTACTTTGATCTAATTACCGATAATCAACGACCAAATATTGGAAAATTTATTATTGTCCTCTCCTTCACAAATACCCCTACTTTTTCTAAATAAAATTATACAAATTTGATGCAATAATATAAGACAAATATGTAACTTTGGTAACTTTCAGTAACAATCAGCTGGTTTTAATTAAGATCTCCAGCACTTAGAGAAGAATTTTTTACACACATGTACAGTGTATTACTGAAAAGATTCTATACATAAAGAAATATGACTTAACCATGTCAGTCCTTAACATGCACATTTCTCTCCAAGAAATGCATATTCACACTATGGATATTAATCAAATTGGAAAACATTTTGATGTACAACAACTGGCAGCTTCTATAGAAAATACTATTTTTTGACAGAAAAAGAATTAAATTTGCCAAAGCTGAAAATTTGCCAAAGCTGAACAGTTAAATCAAGCACTAAAAATGATAAACAAATCAAAACTTATTACATATCAATTAAAATTGTAAAAACTAAAATGTTTCTTTGATGTGATCCTCAGTCATTGTTTTTACAATTATTGCTCAACACAATGTATTAACAATTAAATAGCAAGATTATTGCCCCACAACTGAATACCTTATTCACCCATTGTTTGAATTATTAGATAGACTTGTTCCAAATTTTTTAAAAAAGATCTTACTATGATACAGTTTAAAAAGATTTACTAACAAAACATAAATTTTTTAATAAAGTTATAATATTTTCAAACTACAAGTGACACAGTAAGGCACAAAATAAAAAAAATTTAGAAGGGCTATGTCCCAAATGTGTGATACAAGCTATTCAAAAAACAACCAATTGATTAATTACCATTTTTGCAGATTTTTACAATATTGTTTTCCTCAAGTGACTTCTTTCTTAACCTAACCTGACATAATACTACTCAGATCCCAGGCAAAGAAGCTCACACTGAGCCCAAGTGGCAACAAAAAAAACTAATGGATGTAAATGAAAGGTATCAAATTGTTTTATGCAATAAAAATTTAAATCTAAAGAAGTAACTTCTCACAAAACAAGCACAATTTAGGTTTCTGTTTTACACGAGTAAATTTAGCAGTTCAAAATGTTGCTTGATACATCTATTTAACGCTGAATGCTGACTTGCACATCAAAAAATTCCCTAAAATATATCCACATACATTGACAAATAACACCATAGAACTTCAATTATAGTTTAGCTTGATTTTTCCAAATGCAGGGGAAGTACAATTTATCTGAACGACGTTTATAGAACACAGAATTCAAAACATTGCCGTACATTATTTCTGCCTGCCTACTAGTACACCACTGTCTCAAGATTTTAAATGTTAAATTTATGGCAGGCTGTGAATCACAAAACATTTGCTTCCAGAAGCACTTCGTTTTTTGGGCACTGCACCTGTCATTTCAGCAAAAATGCCCCGATTCAACTGAAAGTCACATTTCCATCTTTCGATATTATTTACGCTCAAATGTTACCTAACCACAGACTACCAACAGCAATCGCAAGAGCCAAATGAACTTGAACTTGAAATTGAGGGCCAACAGTATCGGGTTAAATGTAACCTTTCTTTGTGCCATTTTCACGAGTACCAACCTTCGAAAATTTCAAAATAAGACTCAATCAGAGCTGCCAACAGAATCATCCGTAGATAGCTTGCAATTCCAGCAGTTTCATATTTGTATCAGAAGAACAGCAAAATAACTTAAAAGAATGTATTTATGTGTATTATTGAATTTGATCTCGGGCATTCCTCGTAAACAAAATTACTAGGTATGGTTATGTATAAATTTTCACAACGGTGAGTCATGGTAAATGCACTGCAAAAATATGATTAATACCTTCCAACGTACTTCAAAACTTTCTGATTGGAATAAGTTTACTTGATTTCAAGTCAAATTCTAATTGCACTGCAAAAAAGACAGTTCAAAATGAGCATTGTGAACTATTATCCTGAAAACTTGACTATCTTTTAATACGTAAACGCAAAGCTGAAATGGAAACCTGAGGCGTTTTTCCAGTCATAATCTCGAAGTGATCGAGTAACCCTAGGAGTTACGCGGGTTACTCGATACGTCAAAAACAGTGTTTCCAGAGGCGATCCGTTGCCGAGATTGCTTCTAGAAACACAGGTCAGTGTCACCCGAGTAACTTTCTCTGTAACCTGGTTTTGAAAAGGATTATTACCGGGTTGGGTTATGACGTCACGAATGTTTACCAACTAAGTTTCTGGTGGGATTGGGCGAATGAAGTGTCATAATCGTATTTACTTGAAAATGAGTGATCAAATAGGATAAAATTGAAAGGTGTAAGATAGTTTTTAGTATGTTGTGTAAAGTTTATCTAATTTAAATGTAAAGGTATTCGAAATTTACAATAAAAACGTACACAAGCAGTGTTTTTTCTGCCATTTGATGCAAGGCTATGAGAAATACTTTCATTTTTGTCATCAAAATTGGACTAGTTCTCATTATACATTAACTAATCATTTAGGTAATGGTATTCTTTGAAAATTTATGTATTTATTTTTACTCAGTTATTGCCAAACCAACTCCATCCTATTGGTTTGGAGAGGTATTAAATGAAAGCATGTCCTTATTTACTGTTCATTCTTCTCTCACAATGGATAATTATGTCATGTAAGCATG
>JACJUY010001235.1:104066-154264 GCA_014220935.1 Platorchestia sp. MABIK
GACATGGGTATTACAATACTCGTGTGTGTGTATCATTTAAGTGTGTTAACTTTAAGATGTTTTAAAAACCAATGATGGTAATTTTGTACCATCTCTATTGGAAATAAACTGTTTTTCTTTTTCTTTTTTTCTTAACAAGCCCTTAATGGACACAAGCCAAATGTACAGCACCTCAGAACTTTTGGATGCAGTGCGTACGCTCATATACCCAAAGATGAGAGGGAAAAACTTGATCCAAAATCTAAACCGTGTGTTCTTGTAGGATATGGAAGTGGATCCAAAGGAGATCGCCTGTATGACATAAGCACTAAAAAGATATTTTTAAGTAGAGATGTTGTGCTTAATGAATCTCAGCAGATGCCAATTGAGAAGGAGTCTTCAGAAGGAAATGATGGTAATTGTATCCTTCTTCCTCAGGAACCAGAACCAGAAGACTCTGAGGAAAGGGTAGAGCCTAGACAGTCAGAGCCTGGGATGGAGGGGGTGGAGCCTAGACAATCAGCCAGGTCTCGACGGGCCCCTGATAGGTTTGGTGAATGGGTGTATTTAATGAAAAATGAGCTTGATATACCATCTTGTGTACAAGAAGCACTCAGTGGACCAGAAGCAAAACCATGGGAGACAGCTATGGAGAATGAGATGGAGTCTATAAATCAAAATAAAGTATGGTCCCATGTAGAATGCCCTAATGACAAAAACCTACTAAATCAAAGTGGATTTTTAAATGAAAAACCGGAGGACCTGATGGAAGCATTTGCTCTTACAAAGCTTGCCTTGTGGCTCAGGGCTACTCACAAAAATATGGTATGGACTACGAGGAAACGTTTAGTCCTGTGGTTAGATTTGAGTCTGTCAGGACAGTACTAGCACTCGCTGCCAAATATGATCTTAAAGTCCATCATATGGACGTTACAACAGCCTTCCTAAATGGAGAACTGAGTGAAGAACTGTACCTAGTTCAACCTGATGGTTTTACTGTCAAGGGCAAAGAAAATCTAGTATGCAGACTGCATAAATCACTCTACGGACTAAAGCAAGCTCCTAAGTGTTGGAATACTACACTAGATAGCTATTTGAAGAAATTGGATTTTATACAATCTAAGAGTGATGCTTGTATATACACTCGTGTTCAAAATGAAAAGTTGTGTGTTGTAGCGGTGTGTGTAAATGATCTTATTGTTGCTTCTGGGTGTGGTGATGAAATTAATAAAATAAAGGTGAGTCTTTCTACTCAGTACAAAATGAAGGACCTTGGTGTGTTGAGTTACTTCCTAGGTGTAAGTGTTGTACAATCTGAAAACAATGTCTTCTTAAGTCAAGCCGCTTACACTGAGGCTCTGTTGTCAAAATTTGGCTTTGATAATTGTAAACCTGTTACAACTCCCGCTGATGTAAATGTAAATCCGATATTCTCCCCAAATGATGTCGAATTTGACCCTGCTCCTTATCAAAGTGCTGTAGGTAACCTGTTGTATTTGTCCACCAGAACTCGTCCGGACACTGCATTCGCAGTGAATAATGTCGCTAAATACAGTTCCAAACCTCTTGAACAGCATTGGGTGTGTGTTAAGAGAATATTCAGGTACCTGAGAGGCACCTCTAAACTAGGTATCTTGTATAGCAAATGTTCTGATGCTTGCATTGGTTATTCAGGTGCTGACTGGGCTGGTGATAAAAATAATCGCAAGTCTACCTCTGGTTCCTGTTTCACCCTCAGTAATTCGGTAATTACGTGGAGGTCTAACAAACAAACTTGTGTAGCTCTCTCGACTGCCGAAGCTGAATACGTTGCTCATGCCGGTGCGGCTCAAAAGGCTGTCTGGTTGAAGCACTTACTCAGTGACTTAAATTTTGGTACTACGGAACCAATGGTTGTAAACGAAGATAACCGGTCAGCCACCTGTCTTGCCAACAATCCTAAATATCATGGGAGGAGCAAACACATCGATATTAAGTTTCACTATGTGAGGGATCTTGTGAGTAACAAAGATATAGACGTTGTGTATTGCCCTAATGACGAGATGCTTGCTGACATATTCACTAAGAACCTGCCTGCAGAAAAGTTCTCCACACTAAGAACGAAGTTAGGAATGGTCTCATCTAACACACATTCAATGTGAGAAGGAGTGTTGAAATCTTTGTTGTTGCACGTTGAATGTATATGTGTATTATACTAATGATGTTACAGTGTTCTTGTGTTAGAATGTGTTTAAACAGTACTCTGCTCTGAGAACTGAGCTCATGGTTCTCATGCTTTGCTGGAGTTCACTCCACCGCTATCCTTCGCGATGTAAACTTACTGTTGTTCTGCTGTGTGTTACTGAAAATACAAATATTGTAAGAGTCTCGATCACTTACCCCAACCTAAATTTAATACCTGGTGAGTGTGGTAACGCGCTAGGCACGCGTCCTCATTGGGCATTGGCTTAATCGCTCTTAGGCCAATCCGAAAGCCGCATCGAAGCCCGCCGTAGCGTGGGGTGGCCGCTGGTCGCTTGAAGCTTATGTGGTGGGGTACATGCGAACCACAATCTTATCAACTTCGATACGATCATCGGGAGCTACTAGAGCTCACGATCATGTTTATTGGAGCTGAACTCTCCCAAGGAGTTCACTTTCGTGCACGTGGCCCAAAGCACCATACCCGTAGGATGTCGAAAGCTATCTACTTCATCAAAGTCTGGCTATTCCAGCGTCAGTTCAAGTTGACAGCAAGTGAAGAGAAATGCATACGGGAGATATGCTGTTTATTGTTCTCATCTATGTGGAATGTTGGCTCACTGCTCCTTGTGCTGTCTAAGCTCCTCGCCGCGACCTAACCTTGATGAAAGCTCTCCTTAACTACAGTGCCACAAATTTTTCTGCAGCCACTTCCGAGAAACTGCAATGCCACTTGTGGTCTCTCTCGGAGGAGAACGTCGACTATTGCTTTCCGATGAAGAAGTAGTTTGTCAGTAAAGAGGCGATTACTGATAAGCATGAAAAGCGATGAAGTCGATAAAGATGAGAAGCCCGAAAAGCACTGCAACTACAATCTTAAGACCATTGCCAAGAGCCATCTATACTCAATCGCTTCGTCCTACTCTATATGCGCCTCTTTCAAAAGCTTTGGCTTTCCGACGGATTTTCTGGACGCTGATCTATCCTCGTGGGAAGCAAACCAAAGTTTCCGAGCTGCCAAAGAGCGATTGATGGCTCTTCAAGCAGTTAACGACCTACGGAATGGGGATTAGCTCTTATCCAACAGTTTAATAAAGTGCTCACAAGAAATGAAGAGTAGCTACATTTTCTCCTTCAAGTGGTAGTAGAACATCGGTGTACCGTCCCAGACGCCAGAAAGGTAGTGTTGGCTCGAACCCGACCACAATAAGCTGAGTGGTGCCTGCGAAACCCGTCTTTGAGCAAATAGTACTCAGCTTTCTAGTAAGGGTACGCTTTAGCTTTGATTTTAATACTTTACTATGGAGCTGGAGAAGGGACTGGGAGCAGTACACCAGAAATGACTAATTAATAGGATTTTTATTGAAATTCATAATTTACAGGGAATATGGACTATCTCTAAATGTTATATGTTCAATTTATAATTTTGGCTGTGATGTTTTTTATGTTCATTATAATTTTTATTACATATTTTTTTCCATACGCAAATATATGAATATTTGTGCATAAGTGTGTGCGTGTATGTTTGTGAATGTGTGTGTACTTTTACATGTTCATGTATATATTCGCTCAAATATGCATATATGCATGAATTTGTTTCTATTTTTATTTTTTGTGTAAAAACAAAATCTCATGATATATTACATTTTACTTAAAACTCTGCGACCAGTTAGCACTGAACCATATTTCAAAAATAAATATATTTATAGCACCTGCATAATGATTCAAAAATAGATCTATCTCTACCCCAGAGGACGTTTCTGTGAATAAAAAATGAAAAATATGAACAGAGAAATGAAATGTAGCGCTCGTGAAAAAAACTATCTTTTTGTCTGTTTGTTGAACAAGCCATTAATTTCATTTTGTGAGTAAGTTTGTTTAGGCGTTTCCAGATGTGCGTGTTGTGTTGCGCGATGTTCTTTATAAATGACTTTGTGACTAACCTTTTCTCAATGCTTGATAGTCATTTACGACCGTGTTTTAATCTACTTCGGTATAGTGTTTTTGTGCTTTCTTACTTCGATTCAACTAATAATTTAGGAATTCCGAAGAATTCTCTAGGGGCATTTAAATCATTTATAAGTTGTCAGACATCTCTTGGAATATGAAATACCCAAGAAATTATATTTTTGATTTAACTAGCCCTTGACAGGGTTAATCTATTAGCACGCCACGTATGGTTTGTCTATTAGTACGCTTCGTAAGTTTTATCTATTTGTACACCTCGGATAATTTGTCTATTAGTAGTCCACGTATAGTTTGTCTATTATTACGCCTCGCATGGTACGTTTGTCTAAGGACGTCTTATGTTAAGAAATTTTCAAGACCAATATGTTGTCATGTATATCATACGTCAACTTTTTTGGAAATTAACAGTTTTCTTTCTTTCTTTCTTTGTTAGGTATGATCTGAACCAATCATGAGCAACTCCTCTAATGCCATAACAGTGGAGTTTCGAGAGTAATTTGTTATTGTCATCACAATCGAATGCTTTGCGAAAGTCAAGAAACACGGAGAAAACAAGCTTTCCTTCGTCTATATTGGAATCTAGGTAGTGTAAATGATTTAGTACGGCCTGTGTAGTTGATTTTTCAAAGCGAAAACCAAATTGATTTTAATGGAAAATAAAAAGAAAGAAAAGAAAAACAGTTTATTTCCAATAAAGTTTAGAAATGAAATGTCTAAAGCATTGGTTTTTAAAGTCTCTGGACATTCATCCGTAATTGTTAATTACGCAAGGATATCGTAACACCCATGCCATAAGTTTAAAGAAAAATGATTGAGAGAAAAACACGAAAAAATGTGTTCCCTTCATTGCGTTATGATTTTGACAACGCATACATGTATAAGGAAATAAGAGAACATAATCTTAGCCACGCATTGCTGATAACCCTCTCATTAGTGCGTACTTATATTGAAATATGAACATAGGAACTAGTGATACGAGCATGAAGGATTGATGTTAAAAGTAAAATGGGCAGATGTGATTCACTTTGTGTCTAAAACTACGAGGCCGACATACGGGACTTGGGACAATTTTTCACTCTAACGCATCAACTAGTATGCCAAATGATGAGTTCGGAGAGAATAAAATATTCACTGAAATAAAAATTTATGATATTTCCTACTTCCGCTAATAATACTGGCATAAAAGAGTTCGGAGTCAAAGACACGAGGAGAATTGCTGTTCAATGCTCGCCGTAACATATTCAACATATCTTGAACAGTACAAAAAAGTTAACTACCTAAAAATAGAAGAATGATTTTTGTTCGAAATAGCAATATCCTTTTTTCTGTACAATTTTCTCGAATTTTTTGCTAATAATTTGTGGCACATAGATAAGTCTATAATTGTCTACGCAAGTTTATTCACCACTTTCAAAAAAGGGGTGACTCTATAGCAACTTTGAGAGGGTTCAGAAAATGCCTAGGAAGAGCGACTGGTTAATAATATTGAATATGAACGGGGCTATAATATCAACTGAAGCTTTAGGGACACGAACTTTGGTTGAGAACATTTCTAATCTGCTTGATTTATTTTCCAAGTTGTTTATGCATGCAATTACATCGGAAGAGTTGGCAGGCGTAAAGAAAAAGAGTTGTGTTCACGGATATGATCTATATATTCCAAGTGGTCAATAGGTTCACCAGAAATATCATCAGCTTCATTTTTTCCTACGTAAACGAAGAAATCGTTAAAAAGATTGGCAAAATCTTTCTTCTCGTGACATTTTACATTGTCTCGAACAATAGGCTCAATCGTTTTCTTAGCAGCATTATTCGGTAGATAGCAAGAATTGAACAGGCGCCAGGTTTTTTTTAACATCAGTTTTAAATTGAGTGAATTTGAGCACAAAGTGAATTTTTCTCGATGCCCTTATCTGATTTGTCTCAAATTTTCTGAATCTGTCATACATTTTCCTAGATATTCGTCATTCGTAGAGAAGAGCTAGGTTCGCTTAACGTTTCTTTATTTTAATAAAGATTTCTTCAGTAATCCAGGCTTTTATCTATTTTTCCGTGTAATTGTATGAGTGATGATCGGACAACATTGATTATCTGCAGCCGTTATAATTTCAGTTAAGTTTAGTATTGCTTCATCAATGCTCGTTGCATTACAGTTTTGTTCAGAGATGTCCAATGTTGGCATTGGTACTTCAAGAACTGTGCGCATTGCTCCCAAATTAGATTCATTTTCGCTGGGATATGACTAAGTTTAAACAGGGGGCTTGGTGCATGTGACATAAACATTTTTCTTAATAAGAAAAATCGGAAAGTGATCCGATAAGTCGGAAGTAATTATTTTAGTGAGAAAATCAGTTGGATCTGTCTTGAGGATATTATCGGACAGCGTAGCAGATTCTGATGAGATACGTGTAAGCTCCGTGATAATTGGAAGGAAAGATTTTGACTGATAAGCGCTTATGAAATTTGAGATTTGTTCGCAGGTTTCATGTTTCAAAAGATCATAATTGAAGTCACCTCAGATTATTATGTCATTGTATAAAAACTTTTTACTGCAACTCTACCCTACTACATTAATTACCCTACATCTCAATACATTTTACTACAGTTTTTCTGGTGATGGCTTGTATGCTAGTATTTACGTATGTATCTAAATATATATATACATACTCACAGCAGTTACTGCAAAGTTGCTAATCAATCGATTTGCATTTGTACTATAAATAATGTATCTTTTATAAACTCTCAACTTATCATGTTGCCTAACACGTCACTTCCTTACATTATTGTCAAGCATTTAAAAATGCAATATCAAAAATTCATTGCGTGATTTAGTGTTCTTTGAAGCAGTTGGATTAGTTATATTTTGTTATATATGCCCGAGAAAGATATTTTTGAATTTCTGCCGTTTCCACCCGCCATTCTAAATATACATAATATACAAACACTTTCAAAATCATTTCCTGATGTCACGATTGAAAGCCAAAGCTCATGTGCTGATATGCGTGGAGACTGTCAAAAGCATTTCTTCACACTGAGCTCATTTTTATATTTCTTTCATTACATTCATTAATAAACATTGTTAATATCAAAACAACTTGCAGTGGGATATATTTTCATGTTTTTCTCTCAGTCTTTCATACAAGCATTAACAGGGGCTGTCATGACGTCTATATATATTTATCGACTAAAAACTTTTGTATTACGACATTTTAAATAGCGATGCTAATCATCTGATGTTTTAACTTTACAGGATATTGGTGTAATCATGACGGCATTATTTAAATCTTCAATTCCGCATGTTGTTCCAATTATGTTGCAAATGTTTTGGTTAGCATTGTGCAAATTTCTTTGCAAGTCTCTGACTTCGGTGAACTCTTTCGTGCTAGTATTATTTGCCAAGGAAATATCATAAATTTGTGCTGTAGTAATTTTATTTCTTCGAGCTCGTTAATTGGCATACTAGATGACACATAGGAGCGAAAAAATAGTTCCGAAAATCGACCTCATGGTCCTTGAAGTAGAATTATTTAAATCCACTCATTTTAGTTTAAACAATAATTCCCGATATCGCACGTTCCTAAACTTGTATTTCAATGCTAGTGCGCACTAATAAAAGTGTTTTTAGCAATGCATCGTTACTCGAATTATGTTTTTGTTCTTTCTTTTTGTTCAACTTGTATATACATGCATTATCAAACCTAGTTTATACCATAAAGGGAATGTTTTTTCCATGTTTTTATCTGAATCATTTTTTTATTATCAACTTGGGTATTACAATACCCATGTGCGTCTCAACTAAGGATTAATAAGTTAAGACTCTTTGAAAACCAATTATGGTTTTTGTTTCATTTTTATGGGTTATGAACTGTTTTTTTTACACTTAAAAAAGTTTATTCTATTTTAAAGTTCGTTCTGCGTTAAGCTAGTGTGCAACAGATGATGCACACTAATTACAGATGTTGCACACTGCCGTGATCGAATAATTAAGAAAGCGTGGTTCCGAGAAGGTGTCGGCAGTTCGAATCCTGGCGCTGCGCAGTGATTTCTGAGAACTTGTCGTATATTAAAATATGCGTCGTTATAATGTGGCACTGGTTTTGTGAGTAAGAGCTCCGGAAGCTGTTGTTGTGTTCCTCCTTTACGAGTTCCGGAAACTGTTGTCACGCTCCTCCTTTACGAGCTCCGGAAACGAATTGTTATGCGCTCTTGCCTGACTTCCGGGCACGGCTGGTTTTAAGAGGAAATCTGTAACCGACAGAGCTCAGTACACGGATACGTGCGTACCAGAGTGTTTCATTACTCCTGCCTTGGTAGTCTAAAGCTACTGAAACTGTAGTTTGCAGCTACAGCTAAATAAACCTCATGTTGTGTTGAAAAGAAAGTACACAACATTATTTGGCGACGAAGACTTCGAATCTCCAACGTGAATTTGAACTTTAAAAGTGCTCTGAAACCAAGATGGCGTATTCTACAGTTAGCTGTCCTCCATTCGACGTTAAAGTGGAGACAGTGTGTGAATTCGTACAAAGATTAAAAGTGCAGTGTGCAGACTCTCTTCAGAAGGCGGGAAACAATGGCTGTAAGAAAGCTAGCATTTTAGTCAAAGCTTGCCTGTAAACATCATTACTGATCTACAACGAAGAATTAAACCTACGTTACTCGCTGATGCTACGTATGATGAACTAGAAGAATAATTAATCCAGTAATTTGGAATCAAGAAATCGATTGTCGGTGCGTCTGTTACATTTCTGAACAAAAAGCAAGGTGTTGATGAATCCATGGAAAGTTATGCTAAAACGTTAAATGACTAAGCATCTGCGTGCAACTATGATAATTGCTGTCGTGATCGCCTTTTGAGAGATGCTTTTGTTGCTGGTCTACGTTCATCGCAAATTCTCAGTGCAGTTCGACAGAAGTGTGATCGAAAATCGTTCAACGAGTGTGTTGAACATGCAAAACTCATCGAACAGTTAAGTTCCGATGCTCATGATAGTATTCGTGAGGATTCATCGGGGGGTAAGGGCCATCAAAGACCTCATGAAAAAACTCTCTTTTCCCGAATCGTTCAAATCCCGTCTAACAAAAGCGTTGTTTCAATCACATTTTATTCCTCATAGTGTCACAAAAATTGCTCCCTCTGTTGCGCTCAACAATCGTAAATTTGTTACTTCCAGAGATAGAGTTAATCCTAAATATTCTGTGTCCAGGTCTAAGCCTAAGTATGTGACTCAATACGATGTTGGTGATCATGTTCTTGCTCTGAATTTAAGAAATGATCCCAAGTGGGTGGAAGGAATTATTGTTAGTAAAGTTGCTGTTAATATCATTCAGGTTCAAATCTTAGCATTAAATGTAATCTGGAAGAGACACTCTAATCAGCTGCTTCATTCCTCTGGTAATTTGGGATCTATCAGTAGTAATGCGGCTGAGCTTTCTGCTTTGCAGCCTGTTAGCAGGTCACCTGTAGAAAATGAACCTCGTAAATCAGGTAGAATAACTAAACCTGTAATGCGAATGGATTTTTGAGTTCTTCCTTCCTTTTGTCATATTTTCATCTAAAGGGAGGGAAATTGTTGTACATTAAAATATGCGTCGTTATAATGTGGTACTGGTTTTGTGAGTACGAGCTCCGGAAGCTGTTGTCACGCTCCTCCTTTACGAGCTCCGGAAAGGCATTGTTAAGCACTCTTGCCTGACTTCCGGGCACGGCTGGTTTTAAGAGGAAATACGTAACCGACAGAGCTCAGTACACGGTAGTCCTACCTTGGTAGTCTAAAGCTACTGAAACTGTAGTGTGCAGCTACAGCTGAATAAAACTCATGTTGTGTTGAAAAGAAAGTACACAACAGAACTCAAGCACAATTTCCCACTCTACCCAGGCATCGGAAATGGGTACCGGCTTGACCGGGAGTATATGTAATCATTGCGTCCTTTTGTTAGTTATAAAGCATTTGAAAAACCAATGTACTATATAGATCATTTGTATCAGGCTTGATTGATTGGAATAAAGAATCCTTTCTTACTGCTTCAAGGAGGCAGTGCCCATTGGCTGTATTTTCAATGATCATTTCAATTCATCCATAGTTATACCAACGCGTGCAAAAATGAGGCTTGAGGCACTTTTTGTTCGACTTAGATCATTATTAGGTGTTGTCGGGGACATTAATTTTATGGATTTCGGTTTTCATGGCAATGGATACACTGGTCGTTGCAATTTCCGGTAGAGGGATCGACAGAAAAAAAGAGGGATGCTCTTGTCCCTTCTATTTTCCTCAAGATAATTGCGCATGTCGTTGGGTGGTAAATTTTTCATTGATTTTTTATTGAAATCTTGAGGCAATTTTTCTATTCCTGCTAATTATACTGCTTTCTTGGTGATGATTGGATGTCATTGGTTTTAAAATTTCAAGGGCATGTTTCCTTCGGTTTTAGTAGCATTAGATAGCAATGAGAACCTAATTTTTGTTCGTACTGTATAATTGTCAAAGGTAGAGGAAGAACAGTATTATCAGTAGACGAACAATGGTTGAGCAAGTTACTGGAGACTACTAAAAAAACTGTCGTTCTAGATGCCCAATGATATTCAATTTGCGGTTTTGTTTCATCATTAAAGCATTCAATTTTATCATTCAGGATATGAGAATTTTTGAAATAGGAGCTACATGGATCAGTAATTTTTGTAATGGATCTATGAGTAATCTGTGGTAGGAAATCGAGCGTTTTTTCACGCGTACAAGGCCAAGTGCGGAGATTATTGGAAGCATTTATATCACTTACAGCATTATTTCGATGCGGAATGAATTTTAAACCAATATTTTTGTACAAACTCGATGCCCTGTGCAATTGCTGACGCTCATTACATAAATACGAGAAAAGGCATGAATAGTCAGAAGTTCTTCGACCTTAGTGAGGCCAGAGGACGAGAGGCTTGAATCTCAGGAAGCTGACGATGTAATTTTTGAATTGAGGCTTTCGGGAGTTGAATGTACAAATAGGACGAAATCTCTGGCGTAAGATAAACAGTACAAATTCAGTTTGGTACTTGCTCCATTATTAGCTTACTATTTGAAGCGGCAGGAAATATTGAACAAAGGCGTTGAGGTACTCGCTGTTTTGATATTCTATTTAAATGGGCCGCAGTGAGAAACATGTTATTGTCTACCTCATGAATGCCTTTATACGTTGAAATTTGCAGTCGATGCAAGTATTCATCGACGGTAGAATTCTTGCTAGTGCTGCTCTGTACTGAGAGGTTAAGGATACCTGTTTGGTCGTTACCTGAAGGGCTTTGGTACCGCACTCGCTTAATGCGTTGCTGCTAGTTAGGTGAGAGGGTTTCACATTATTTGCACCATGAGCGCTAAAACTACTTAACGAAACGGGTTTCTTCATTTTGAGCTTCATATCTATCACATTTTTCTCATTGGCTCCAAATGGAACGTTTACATTTTTATACTCCGCAAGCGATAAAATTCTCCTTGAAATTTTTGACTCCGCTGCCTATGGATCATCTCGGAAACAGTCGGAGAAGTGGAGTGGAGGGCCGAGTACTACTTCTGTGCATTTTCTGCGGGTGCATACGTTGTTGAAACTTGATTACTTGAGACGTTCTATGTTACTGAAAGCGGTGCTTAGAAAATTTTTATCAGAGTCAGACAACTCTGATTTTGCGTTCAGAACTGGTAATGATATGGGGGTTGTGAAGTTCTTGTTGATATCAGACTTGTTGACCGTCTGAGATGCCACTGCCATTTGATCGTTTGAAGCTCTTGAATTAGTGATTTTACGCGGGTGGTTTTCAGTTGTCCACATTTCCGTTTTGCAATTGGTGCAGAACTATTCCGCTTTTTAGTGAAATTTTCATACGGAGCTGTGCTGGAAAATGTTATTCTTTTAGATATAGCAGATTTCCGAGTAGTTGAGCGAGTTGCATAAGAAAACGAATACATTGTGTTCTTAACTTTGTGCGGTGCGTGGATCGAGTGGAAGGTAATTTATTCTTGTTTACTGAGCATGAATTAAGTACCCCTTTAATTCGGTAAAAATCACCAAATATTTCAAAACTTCGATACTAGCAGCTATAGCAAGTGTAGGACATCAGTTAAGTTTTGTGAAGAAATGAGGTTTGAACGTTCGCTCGTTCGACCGCTACGGGGTTTCACCATGTCAACAGAGCCCGATTGTTGATACAGCACGGCACGACGTTGCTATGTAAGTTAATTTGTCTCTTTATTACTGTATAATAATTATATGGCCCTAGCTACCCCCAAAAAAAAATTAAAACAAAAAGTGAGGATGTTCACTGTTCCTTATTGTCTCTTTTGAGAAGTACCATTTTTGGAGTTTCAAAATCCATCTTTTCCGTCAATTTTCAAGCTGCCGTGATGACATGGACATCATTGGATGCGGAAAGACTGGCAATAGGGTGACGGTAGAATGTTTTTAAATTTTGTTTTCGATCACAAGGTGACGAAATTTATCGAAAAAATTTAACATTTTTAAAAATTTGATCCATCCCGCTATTGCCCTAGTCTTTCCACATCAAATGATACCCATATCATCACTGTGGCTCAAAAACTGACGGAGAAGATAGATTTTGAAACCCTCCCCTGAAAGTTTGTTTTCTGTACGTATCTCGTTTTCTATGAGGAAATTAAATTTTTTACATGTCACCAAAAGTGTATATTTTGGCATTTTCTATATGTATACCACCAAATTTCACGGTTATAGGATTAATAATAAACATTTTTTTTATACAGGGGAACTATTCATTTAATGCAACTGATACTGAAACTGACACTGAAACTGAAACTAAAACTGAAACTTAAACTCGAACTCGAGTTTTAAGAGGTGGTCAACTCTCAACTTGGCTAGGATTGCCATTGAAATGTAAGTGAAGTGGTAGTTGTAAGGTGCTTCACAATTAGCCACTACAACTGCCTAAATTTCTCAAAGAAGAAACATACGGTCAAAAATGTTACTTTCAATATATACCCGCACCTGTAACTTATAAGTTTAAAAGCCACGCATGATATTACCAAAACCTTTCTCTGAGTGCGGCATTTTTAAAGACTATACTTAATGACCATTGATCACAAAATCTGAACAGAATGTTTTTTTTAGAAGCTTTACCAATATGTTTTCTGCACATTGCGGCTGATCACTGACTCCATCACACTGCATAAGCTAGAAGTCGGATGTTAAACGAGCATTTTTCGCGGAAATGCATGATCTACCACCTCTGCCACTTTTGACACTTGACAGTAGCCACAAAATTAGCAATAGAAAATTTTAAACGTGAACTTCAGGTGTTTGAACCGAACCATGTTTTCGATATACGTCCGATGTTACTTTCTTCAGTAATCAGCATTATTTTAATGACCATTTACCTTTCCGGTTTAGAGCAGCAGCTTTTTTAGAGACGTTACATTTTGGTCTTTATTGGAGGCAGTGCAGTTACTGGGAACAATCTGCATAACTTCTTGTTTTGAGATTCCATTGGCTGGTAATGATTTCGATTATACATAGGTGTCTTTTCACTCGCTCGGCATTCCCTCTTGACATTGATCGTGCGTAGTCTAAAGTTTAAACCCTTTTTCATTCATATACACGTTGACAGCAAGATTGAATGACTGGGAGCCCCCTGAATCGTGGAAGAGAGTAACTTGTATCGTGAGGATTAGCGGCGGCCATCAAAATTAGGAGATTATAATTATGATCGCTGCTCAATGTTCCCTGAAAATTTTAAAAACAATGAGGCATGAACTCGAGAATTGCAATGAAGACTACAAGGAGACTAAATTTCCCCCGTCAAGGTTTTCGAATGCGTTTCTTCAGAGGGTGATTTGATGCACACAAATCCCAATGTTTGGCCTCCAAACTCCCCTGATCTCAACCCGATGGATTATTATGTATGGGGAGCTGTTGAGAAAGATACAAATCGTCGTGCCAGTACTACAAGAGACCAGTTAATCGAAAGAATTGAAGTGGGTTTTGAGGGTCTTCTAAGAGAGGTGTAAAATCAGCTTGCTCCAGGTTCCGGGCCCAGATTGAGGCTGCAATACACACTTATGGCGGTTATTTCGAATAAAACTGTTCGACAATAGTCTAATTTTCTTGTCTATTAAATTTCTTTGAAATCAATTAAATTGTATGAATACCAAGCGGTTTTCTTTTTCCTGATAAAACAGTCAAATTTAACCCGAACACCCTGTATATACTCAGAGGCATTGTAGTAGTTCTTTTGATGAAGCCATTACTGGAGGGCTTATCGTCAAGCAATTAGATGCTGGATAGACCATTGTTTAAAAAATTCCACTAATTCCTCCCATTGAACACGTTGATTTTTTTCCGCATCGTATTAAAAATCATTCGGATGGATCACATAGATCACTAGTAACAGATTAGATTACAAGTTAGTTTAAGCCTCTCTCACCGCTAGAAAATGAGCGGTTCGAAGAGAGGAGGGCACCTTTTGGTGTGAAGATGAAGGAATGAGGAATCTATGCAGAAGAGGCATAGATAGAATAAGTTGAGAAAGAAGTTCAAGAAACAATATAAAAGTTAAGGAAATTAGCGTGTGTTAAAAAACAGAAGAGTAGTAAACTGAAAAAAGGTGGTCCTCAACATAACAAAAAACACTTTATTTCAACAAAAAGAAGACCATAAAAAGCATGGGAAAAATCTCTACACATAAAGTCATTTCTGTTAAAAATGACCAAATAAAACTGAACGTTTCGGACAAACAATCCATTTTCAACAAAATCTCTGTAAAACAGAACAAAACGAGGAAAAATTAATTCACTGATGGAGTATTACTAAAAGTTTAAACTTTGAAAAACACGAACAACGACGATAAAAAATCAAAGGTAAAGGAAAAACTAAACAACTGAGCTATGTGTTGGCAACTTGAAACGAAAAAAATCTTTGGGTGTCGTTCAGAGTAAGCTTCATTTTGTAAATATGCAAGAATTCGATCTGTTCTGGAAAGGCCGCGACTCACTGGCCAAATTTCCTCAACGCGCTGACAAGCGTGCTCACGAAATGACCAAATTTCGCCAGCACGCTGACTTTTTCGTGCCCGGAGGTTGTCTAACAGTACGCTGGCCAGCGTGCCCATTTTCAGTGTCGCATAGGAAGATGAGAAGGGAGATACACACACTGCCATGTCGAGCTCCGATGTGAAATGGACAAGAGAGCAAACATTGCGCTTCATGGACGCTTCTCCAGAACACGATGACCGTATTTTGGCCATCAGTCAATGAAACTAAGTGAGGATGTTAAATTCCTTATTAACAAGTTTTCCCGCAACTCAAAATTCAAATGATTCTAGAGAATAATTTTAAAAATGTTCTCTCTTCCGTTTCAAAGACAAACTGTCATCCTCACTGTGCTCGTCTCTGGCGTACCAATACAGTTGTTCACGTTGTGAATCGCGGTCCGTTGGTTCTACCTGCCGTACCCTGATGACCAGTTTGCGAGCACGCTGGGCGTTGTTGTAGAACTGGTCATCCTCTTGGGTCCCCTCACACTGTCCTCTGTTAGATCTCACACAGAAGAGTGCCATGTTCCGGTATCCCTAAACGACTTTACAATCTTGGCCGGTACCTCTTACAGAACAGATCTGCGCATTCTCGAATCTTTGCATATTTACAAAATGAAGCCTACTCTCAATGGCACCCAAAGTGTTTTTCCGCTTCAAGTCGCCAACACACAGTTCAGTTGTTCAATTTTTCCTTAACCTTTTTTTTTTTTATCGTTATCGTTTGTGCTTTTCAAAGTTTAAACTTTTAGTAATACTCCATCACTGAATTAATTTCTCCTCTTTTGGTTTTGTTTTACAGAGAGTTTGCAGAAGATGAACTCTTAGTCCGAAACGTGGTTTTAATTGAGAATTTTTAATAAAATAATAAACTCATTTAACGACAGCTTCGGTGATGGACTATTTAGCTGTCGCTTTAGCAATTTTGTTAAAGTTAATAACGCATTTGGAGTTTTTAACATTTCACAAGTTTTCCGAATGTTTAACAGCGAGCGCCATGATTCAGAGATATGTTTGGGCCCTTTTATTTTGGGTTGGTTTACTTTACGAGATATGTACTATAAATGAGCAGGTAGACATCACAATACACGCGGGAGTGCAGGGTATTGCAGAACTGGAGCCCCATACCACACACAGGTTTGCTAGTAATTCAACTGCCAAGACCACACTGCATGGCGAGCTTCAAAATCTCAAAGCAGCCTCGACAAAGAAAACTAATTTATAATTACATTGGTGACACACACAGTTTTCAATTCAAAATATGGCCCAAGTCGCCATGAAATTTAGTTGAACCGTTACACCACCACCATTACCATAAGCGTCACAAATAATCCCAACTTGAAAATCACATACACTAGACAACATTCGGACATTTCAGGCAGCCAAACCCAGTAGGGGGTTTCAGCTGCCCACCCATTTGTGGCCGAGCGCCTTACCCATGCTGAAACCACCCCGAGGTACCAACGCAATGCGCCCGGCCATATTGCGGTTTTCTCGTCAACACCTAAATAGAGATGCTGATTCCCATAGTAATAAAACATGTCTCGCATAATTACAAGCACATATCTTGACCGGATGATGAGATTTACAGGTTTGCATACACATTGATAGCCTTAACATTTTCTAGCACTCTTCCCACTGGGCCACCATCCTTCAACAAGTCACCAGCGCTCCTGCCACCGACATTTCCGCAGAGGATACTTCTTGGTTGCTGCAGAGCAGGACATGTCTCAATTATATGTCTTATCGTCAGCACCGCATCTCCGCACCAGCCGCATATGGGTCTCTGGCTCAGGGCTTCAGGGTTCAACAAATAGTTACGGGTGAGGGCGGTATGTTGCAGTCGAAGTCTATTAATTATGACCTCTTCTTGGCGGTTCAACTTTTGCCGGCTCACTTTCCACCTTCCAGGACTGCTCTTCATCTCTCTCAAAACTCTTTGGTTTCCCTGCCACTCCTCATTCCATATTTCATACGTCCTCCTTCTTATCAACGGGAACCAATCTTTGTAAGGAATGAGGGCAAATTCTGACGGTCTAGTTGCTGCTTCTTTTGCTGCTCTGTCCGCACACTCATTCCCGTTGATCCCCACGTGGGCTGGCACCCAGCTGATGGTGATGTGCTTTCCTTCCAAGATGATTCGATGCATATCCAATAAAATTCTATTGAGAAGTTGGTTGTCATCGGTATTATTGTCGATAGCCTGTATACAGCTCAAGGAATCGCTGAAGACTACAAAGTTATCAAATTGTGTTTCGTTTATTATGCTGACTGCCAGTTTTATTGCATGAAGTTCTGCTGTCATGACACTTGAGACCATCGGTACTGATATCCTTTTTATGATGTTGCCCATTACCGCCGCTGCACCTACTCCCGTCTGAGACTTCAAGCCGTCCGTGAAGATGAACTTGCAGTGACCATATTTACTCGCAGTATCCTCCTGCACGTGTCTCAGGAGTGCTGGAGTTACCTCATCCTTTCTCAGCTTCACTATATTTTCCATGATGGTAGGCCGCTTCTGAACCCATGAATACGTTCCTGGAGTGAAGTATGGCTGGACTGGTTGTGTTGGGATATTGTACTGGTTTATGGTTTGGCGGAGCATCTTAATGACAGATTTCGATGAGCGCTCACGGCTGCTAAAGAACAATTCCAAGTTTGAGTTGTGAACACACCGTTAATCAGCGTTGAGGAAGTGGCATATAAGTTTGAAATCATACCGAAGAAGTACTTTTCTTCTGAATTCTAGCTTAGGTTCATTGGTGAGGATGTTCAAATTTTGTCCAGGCGTAGTAATGAAGGCTCCAGTACTGATTTGCATGGTCTCATTCGCGATGACATCGAGCTCCTTCAATGCTATCGCGTTCGCCGATCCGTAAATTATGTAACCATAATCAATCTTTGGGCGGATTTAAGATCTCTTTCGTTTCATGAGGATTTTTTGATTTGCTCCCCATGTGTTGGAGGATACTGATTTCATTAGATTCAGATCATTTTTACATTTAGCTTTTGTTTTTTGGATATGTAGGGTTCAATTCAGTTTTCTGTCCCGTTCCAGTCCCAGGAATTTTGAGATTTTAACGTTCGGTACAATGTGGTTTTCCAGTTTTAGTGTTGGTAGAATTACAGGTTCGTTTCCTTTCATAGAATTGCATGGCTGTTGTTTTAGAGGTTGAGAATCTGAAGCCGTTACGTTTAGCCCATTGGGTAACTCGGTTGATGGTTGCTTGCAGTGTTTCTTGAACCCTATACCCAGGTAGCAAAATTTATTGACCTAATATTGAGCCAATATACAGTCTCAATATTGACTGGATATTCAAAATGAACATTGGGGAAATACCTTATTTTGGAAAATTCGGTTGATTTGGAAAAAAAAATTGGCCCAATAACAGTATTATCATCAACCCAATATCAACTAATTATTGTGTCAATATTGATTAGATAATGAGGTGTTCCCTACAATATCATTGGATTGATACTCAATTCTTGATATAAGGTTGATATTGGTAAAACAAAATTGTCCCGATAATGATATTTTCACTTCTCCAATATCAACTATTAATTGTCACTATGGACTTTATACCGAGGTTGAAGACCATATGCAGCTGCTTCCGCCATTGAGTTCCGTTAGCGGCGTGAAGCGGCGGCCTTACATATACTTTCCCTCCTCTTGGTATCGGTGATACGCAGAGGAGAAATTAAAAGGTTAGATCGTAAAAATTTACATTGAGGGTATATGAAAGTTACTGAGCATACATAAGTAGACTAGAATTGAGGTTACCCAGGGGTAACTAAAGTAAGGCACTACAAAATGTTCCTTAGAAAAATACAAGGTGGTCGGGCAGCCTGTGCATGCAGTTTGATCCGGTCAAGTATGCGTAATTGTTCAATATATACACATTTATTGCTATAGTAACATATGACAAACGATTTTAGCATATTTTTTGAAAAACTAGACCTTCGAAACTCATTGGACGACTGAAAAAACAAGAACTGTGAACCTGTGATTACACTAATTCTGAATATACATATTATTGTAACGTATTCACATTTCTTGATATCTGTCAAATATATCTGCACTCATTAATGACTGAAAGGACTATTCATTAACTTAATTGGTACATTTTATACAAATTACTCCGTATTATCGGCGTACGATATCAACCCAATGTTTGGGCAATAATAATTTAAATTTTTACAAATTTTATTATATTGCGAGATTTTTAATTATTATGAGATAGTTTCCACTTATTTGGATATCATACATATACATATACACTGTTAGTTTAATATTAGAAATAAAACTATTTACTACATTGTCCCAATAACAAGTTGATATCATAAATAAGTATATCTTTTTCCGATATTGTCTTATTAGCCTATTATTGTAATCCAAGATTACAATATCGGGTCAATAAATAATTATCAACCCAATATTGGCCTAATAATTTCTTGCTACCTGGGATAGATGCACTGTGATCAGCGAAGGCGATGAGCAGGTCGTCCACAAATAACGACGCAAACACTTCCTCAGGAATTTCTTTTACCAACGAATTTATTTTCATAGCAAAGAGGGTGACACTCAACGTACTGCCCTGTGGTGTACCATACGATTCGCCAGTTCTTTAAGAGATGACAGTTGATGCTCCACTCTGACTTGAAATAAGCGATTTCTTAGAAATTCCTTAATGAAGTTCGGCAAGCTTCCTTTCAAGCCTGCAGCCGCCAGATCCATCATAATACCATGACGCCATGTCATGTCATGTCGTAGGCTTTTTTTAGATGAAAGAAGACTGCCATTACATATTTCTCTGGGGCGAGCGATTGTCGGATGTAGGTGTCAAATCTGATGAGATGGTCGATTGTAGCACGGTGCCTTCTGAAGCCACACTGTATGTCTGCCAATAGTTTGTCGATTTCCAGATATTCTACTAATCTTCGGTTAATCATCTTCTTTTAAACTCATTGAAAAACACAAAAGCAGTCGGACATGATAGAATCAGCCTTCAATGCATCAAAGACAGTGTTCCAGTCACAGCCCCACTGATTCGTTTGATTATCAACACATCAATAGCTACTAATAAGTTTCCAAACCAATGGAAACACTCCATAATTAGACCGTTGCATAAAACTGTTGACGTACATACAGCGTCAAATTACAGGCCCATTAGCCTTTTACCCGTCCTGTCCAAAATATTGGAAAAAGTAGTAACGAATCAACTGTCATCTCACTTGGACGAGTCAAATTTACTTCATCGAAATCAATATGCCTATAGGAGGAAGACTAGCACTCAAGACTCAATGCTCAATGTCACTGAAAAATATATAGCGATATTGACCAAAAAATATGTAACACTTTTGCTGCTACTCGATCTCTCTAAAGCATTCAACAGCGTCGAACATGATCAACTCCTATGAAAAATTCTGAACTGAGGAGTTGATACGCATTGGCTTAAAAGCTACCTATCAAATCGATCTCATGCAGTCCTCTTAGATAACAAGTTGTCCCCATTCCTTCAAAATAACTTGGTGTTCCTCAAGGATCCATTCTGGGTCCGCTATTGTTTTCTATTTTCATTAACGATTTCCCTCCAATGCCTTCTAACACTCGAATCTCTATGTATGCAAATGATGTCCAAATTGCAATGACAAGCTGTGTAGCAGAAATACCACAGACGAAAAATGGAGCTGAAGCCCTATTGATCGGCCTCAAGTCATGGTATGATCAAAATGGTCTCAAGCTAAACGCGAGTAAAACACAATTCATTGTTTTTGGGTCAAATGATACAATAAAAAATTTCCGAAATCTGGATCTAACTCTTACTGTTGGAAATGATGAAATTCACCCATCAGAGATGTAAAATAAATTGGGTATTTGGTTCGATAGAGACATGTCCTTCAAATCCCACGTTGATAAAACCTGCAACACAATTCACGGGACTTTGATGTTTTTTAATCGTATAAAAAGTATGCTTGACGAAGAATCTAGACTATTGGCCATCCAATCCGTGGCCTTATCACGTATTGGAGATATACCGAAATATCTTCAAAAAGATCTACAAAAATGCATGAATTTTGCAGCTAAGGTTGTATGCAAAGGTAAATTCAAAAAGAATGATCACGTAACACCTCTCCTGAAAAGCTCGGCTGGGCTCCTATTCGGGAGAGGGTTCTGTCGCACAAAGCCCAATACGTATTCTTCTCTTTATATCTTCCTCATAGCAATGCTGAAATAGTGAAATTCCATTCCCCTACCGTCACCAACCTAAGGCCGAATAGGAGACGTGATGTCATAATCAAATACCGTTCATCGAACATCGGGCAGAAAGCTCTGTCAGTATCAGGCGCCTTACTGTGGAATAAACACTCCCAGAGCATCAAAACCCCTCAAACACTTAGAGAATTCAAAACTAAAATAGCTCTCTATCTTGCGTCTACACAATAAGTGTAAACTGCAGTACGTACCGGTAAAGAAGTCGTAAATTTTTAGTGCAAATTATCTTATCTTCTCATTACATCATACAACAATCAAGACATAATAATAATAATAATAATAACTCATTTAACGACAGCTTCGGTCATAAACTATTTAGCTGTCGCTTTGGCCTTCAGGCCAAAGTTAAAACGATAAATTTAACGGTGTGTCATTACAGGAAATTCAATTTCAAAAACAAAATTACAGGGACATTTGCGTTTCATTGCTTTTCGTTGAGTTTTCGTTGAGTTTTCGTTGAGTTTTCGTTGAGTTTTCGTTGAGCTTTCGTTGCGTTTTCGTTGTGTTTCGTTGCGTTAACAGTTAGCTAGGGCCCTCACATTGTCCCCCTGGGAGCGCTAGTTCCCATAGATACAATAGTTGTATCCCCCTGAGGGGATATATCTGTATTATGCATATTGAATATGATTACTTGTATCCGAATATTAAGTACATGTATGTACTCACATGTGACGCTCCTATGTATGTATATATGTTTATGGATATATATATGTGTATGTGTGTGTATATATATCTATGTAGAACTTATTCCCTTCCTAAAATGCTCTAGTTAATATTGTGTGACAATGTGCCGTCCCTTACACTCTTTGAGTATACTTTGGCCACACTATTTTAGGTTGTTTTGACTTTCTCGTTTTGTCCCAGGAGTGTTGCAAATGTTATGGCTGGTACTGTACAACGATCCTTCTCATTTGAATCCAGTGAACTTTTTTGTGCCAATGCTAGTAGCATATGTAATTCAATTTTTGTGTTATTGTAAAATATTTCATTTTATCCGGGCCAGTTATTTAGCTACTAGTTGATACGAAACAATTTAAAATTACCTCAAATGTCAATCTCACTGTCTAAGACGAAAAACAATTTGGATCTACCAGTTTTACTTTCAACCATAATCCCTCATCTCACTAGTTCCTATGTTCGTGAGCTCAAATTTCAACATGGAAGTGCACTTAAAAAAGTGTCTTCAACAATGAATCACACGCACAATGCATTGTCAAAATCAGACCAACTCACCGAAAGAAAATGCATTTTAAAAGTGCTTATCTCCCAACCACTTGTTTGTTTAGAAATTAACCGGTATAAGTATTACGGCCCCCAGGTGTAGATATCAAGTCATGGTCTAAATTTCAAGATATTTGAAAGCATTTTTCGCTCATATTAAAACATTTGAACGTGCGACGTAATTCATCGGCAATTTTTACTTTCCTACGCCCGTGAGTGCATTATGACGAAACCATTTTCGGTAGCAAACTTTTCGTGTTGCTCCAGCTATGCTGCAAATGTTATGGACTGATAATCCGATATACGCGCACCCTAACAACAGTGTTTTAAACTATGTGTAACAGGGATCTTTTTTCTTAGTTTCTTATATTTATTAGCATTTTCAAAACTAAATCAATTACCGCAAAGAATGGATGTTAATGTGAGGGTACTTTAGCATCTTTTTTCGTTTCATTAAAACATTAAAAAAAAGGGGCCAAAGTTTCGAAGAATGTCATATCTTTAAAGAACATCATTTTTTAATCTTCTTATTCTGGTCTTAAATTGCTCTTCTTACTTTCTTACTCTCGTGAATACATTATGATAACACTATTTTGGCTATATATATAGTTAACTTTTTGTACGGCTCCACCTATGTTGAAAATGTCACGGCTAGCATTGTACAACAATCCTTTTCATGTCTTTGACTCCGATGAACTCTTTACGCCAGCACTATTAGCGTAAGATATATCACAATTTTTTGTTTTGTTAGAGTGAATATTATGTTCTTTCCGAAGCTCTCCACTTGGCACAGTAGATGATGCGTCCGTGTGAAAAATTGTCTCAAATCCCGACTGCCTACCTCATAGTTCTAGACGCAAAAGAAATCAAATTTGCCCATTTCACTCCTAACATCAATCCCTCACACTCGTATCACTAGTTCCTATGTTCTTATGCTCATAATACAATACGAGTACGCACTAACGAGAGGGTTTTCAGCAATGCGTCACATGAATTATGCTTTTCTTAGTCACCTGTATTTTAAATGCATTACCAGAATCCGACTACGGCGACAAAGAGGAATTCATTTTTTAATGTTTTTCTCCGAATCATGTTTTCGACAATTATCATAGGTATTACGATAACCATGTATGAATAGCAATTAAGTGTCTCTGTGTTAAGGTATTTAAACGCGATTTTTGCTCTTATTTCAATTTAAATGCGCACAAACGAATACATTTTTCAATCAAGCGTTACGAGGATTGTGTTCTCTTAGTAACTTATATTCAAATGTACTGTCGAAATCAGATTAGGCAAAGGAAAGGAACTCATTTTTGATGTGCTTTTCTGTCAATCATTTTTTGATTCAACATTTTACACGGGTATCACGATACCAATGTGTTATTATCAGTTAAGGATGTTTTAGGTTAAGGTGTTTTAAAACCAATGTATCGACATTTCATGTTTGTACTTTATTGGGAATAAATGGTTTTCTTTTTCTTCTCATACGTCTTGCATATGCAACTTGTCAGCGAGATGGGCCTGTAATTCTTGGGATCTGTGTGGTCTTTGCCAGGCTTAAGAATACACACAATGATAGCTTGCTTCCATGGCTGGTAAATGTATTCTTCTATCCATATTTTACTGTAAATATTCAGCAGGTATTGATGCGCGTTGTCTGGCAGATTTTTAATCATTAGGTTACTAATAGCATCTGGTCCTGGGGCTGTATTTCTGTTACTCTTAATTGCTGATAAAAGTTCTTCGAAGGTGAAGGGGCTATTGTAAGGTTCGTCGTTCTTGCTTGTCAGGTCCACTGGTATCTGTTCAATCTGTTGCTTGTACTGACGGAACTCGTTAGTATAGTTCTCATCGCTGGAAATGTGGGCGAAGGTTTGTGCTAATTTTTCCGCTATGGTGGATACTGTTGAAAAAAGTTCGTTTTCTTCTTTCAATATTTTTATTTGTCTCTTGGTTCTGCCACGAATTCTGTTCACCTTTTCCAAATATGACTGCTCGGTGTGGTTGCGTTGAGCGATGACACATACTCGCGCCAGCTATTCTGCTTCGCTTCTCTGAAGGTAAGTGTTGCCACCGCTCTCGCCCTTTTCCATTTCAGCTTGTCTTCTAGCACATTCGTCCGCTTGTAGTCCCTGTAACACTTCTCGCGCTCTCGCCACACTCTCCTGCACTCAGTGGTCCACCAAGGCTTCGCATAGTGTCGTCGCGTCTTGTATAGCGGAATCCATTTATCTGCCATGGACCTGAATCTCATGTAGAGTTCCTAGACTGCTGCTTCAGGGTCTTCTGGTAGTTCCTGCTGATGTACTTCTCTCCATACAGTCATTCCGGTATTCCTCCCAATTACCCTTTCTGAAGTTCCACCCCACCGTTTCAATTCTCCCGTCACCCTGCTGTTCAGTTATTGACAAAATAATAGGATAGTGATCACTGCTGAATACTGAGGACAATGCTGTAAAATGCACGTCGGGTGTTATGTCAGGGGAGGTTAGCGTAAGATCGATCACTGAGCCAGATATGTGTGTAGCTGAGTTGTCATTTATGATGTTGAGATTAGTCTTGGTGAGGGCATTCTGCACCTAACGGCCTCGGCGGTCTGTTGACCTGTTTCCCCAATCGGTGTGGTGGGCATGAAGTCCCCCATCACCACAACCGGCTTGGGGAGTGCGTTCAGAGTGTCTGAGAGTTCTTGTAGATCAACATTTGCTCCTGGTGGTAAGTATATAGGTGCGATTTTTATAATTTTATAGTGCGTTAGATGAATTCTTGCTCCAATTATCTGTAGCGACGACTGAATCTCAATTTCTTGGGTCGGTACGGAAGAATGAATGTATAATGCGACTCCTCCATGATATCTATGGTTGTAATGGCCTCGTTTACTGAATCCGTTGTAGCCAGCTATTGGTGATATGTAATCATTACCATAAAATGTCTCTTGAACAGCTATAACAGCTGGTTTGTACCTGTCAATAATGTTTATCAAGTCTTCCTTTGATGAGGCCATACCTTGCAGATTCCACTGCAGGATTACTTCACCACCACTCTCCCTACTCACCGCTATTTCCCTCTACTCGCTCCTGGTCTCCGCCGCCCGCTGTCTCTGGCTTGCCCTCTTTTCGGGGATCCTCGTCTGTGGTCTTCTCGAGAGGTTCCACGCGATTTTTTTTGAGTCTTGTTCTTAGATGTAAGATTCGAGTTTCTAAGTTCTTCTTCATACATGTCTCTGTCTACTTCACCGCTTCTGTCTGCTCTTTGTTTCTGTCGATGGTACTAGTTATCCTTCTCTTTGCTCTTCTTTTCTCTTTTGGATGCCGTTGTATCTAGATGCAGGGCAACTGTTGTTGTATAAATTCTTCCTGTGTTTGGGCTCTCACAGACCACTTGAGTCCCACCGCCACTTTCTCCATCAGCTCTCTGCCGCCCACTGCTCTCCGTTGTCATGTTACCAGTTGGGGTTTCAGCTCTTTGTTTGAGATTTTGTTGGCCTTCTGCACCATCATCTCCTGAACGCTGGCGTTTTTTCGTATTCTATTTTTCAGTTTCATTTGTAGTAATTCCTTTTGTGACAGCTTTGGAGTAGTTCATACTGAAGTTCGGATGACGTCTGTTGAAGATAAGTTTGGCCTGTCCTTTTGACACTCTTTCCCGGCTCTGTATCATCAGGCTTTCCTCCTCCACCTTTCTCATTTGACACACTTTAGCTCCAGCTGTATGTCCTTCACCACAGTGATAGCACTTAGTTTCGTCGGACTCACACTTGTCAATTCCATGTCCTGCCTCACTACACTTCAAGCATGTTTCTTCCCCTTGACAAGATTTGATTCCATGTCCATACTCTCAAACACTTTTTGCACATCATTGGCTTTGGTTTAATTTCATACACTTCAGTTTTAGCTTGTTCACCTGGTATGTCTATGTATTCTGGGATAGGCGATTGTCTGAAGGACAGTAGTAGGGGCTTGGCATGCACATTGGTGGGTTTTATCCAGGTTGCTTGAATTGCGTCCTGAATCCGCATTTTTCCAGTAAACCTTTCTTGAATTACTCAAAATTTTTCATGTCGGATTCATTGACATATATCAAGCCTTTGTGGATTCCTTTATTGAGATTTTCTTCAACTGAGACGGGGAACTGATTTATCTGTTTTAATTGTTTCATTCTTTGGCTCTGTGCTGCGTCGCTCACTTCTACAGTAAATACCGTTTTGCTCGTTGATCTGATGGTTTTGGGTTTGCTTCCGAAGTGATTTGTGATACATTTTTTCAATAGCCAAGGGGACATTTTCGGCGGTGTGTTTCACTCATTTTGCAATCAAAGTGGGTGATATATTTGGTTGATGGCATCGCACGTTCGACCTCTGCCACTCCTTCGTTCAGTTGTTTTGCTCTTCGCATTGTTACCTTTTCTCTCTGAATGATTTCCAACACGTTCCTCTCTTCTATTTCTCTCTTAAATGCAGCACTCCCCGCTGCATGTGAGCCTCTGCAATGGTAGCATTTCTCCTGGTCCGATGTGCAGCAGAGTGACCAACTCCACCGCATCTCCTGCAAATCGCTGCGGCATCTTTTGGCAGTGTGCCCATACGGTTGGCAGTGGTTGCACATCATAGGTTCATTGTTGAAGGGGTACACTCTATTATCATGTCACTCTCCAGGGATGTAGATATTGTACGACACATATTGTTGCCGAAAGGTTATTAAGAATACTTGCGTTTCGGGGTTCCGTGGTTTGATGAATGTTGCTCTTGTTACGTTTTCCACATTGTATCCTTCTTGGAGTCCTACCTTGAACTCCTCTACGTCTGTAATGTTGAAGTCATTGACATAAATTAGTCCAACTGAATGATTGAAACGGTCGTACTGCGTCGTCTGGCATGGCACATCTTCCACTCTCGAGAGATCTACGATCTTCTCGGCCTGTCGCTCGCTGCGCACCTCCACCACCATCATCTCTCGGTTCATGCTGAAGAGTCGTTTCACTTTCTCTCCCGTGACTTTAATGATTTCCTCCATTATACTGAAGGGATTGACTGTTTTCTTTTCTTCTGGGGCGAAAGTTATTAAGAAGTACTTGGGGAAAGTACCTGTCCTCGGTTAGGTCGAAGGGAATATATCGGTGTTTCCTTTTCTGATGGGCTCCTCCGACGGTCGGTATCTTAGGGGACGGAGGCCCTTCCTCTGCAACTTCCATGATGTCCATTTCTTGATTTGTTTCCTTGCCTCAGCGCCGAGCCGAGGGCAGGAAAGGGAGGGGTCCTTGCTGGGCAAGGGCCCGCACACGAAAGTTAGGGAAAACTCCCTATATACTTTTTACAAATTCGTAACACTAGTACAAAAAAAGACAAAAGACCCTGATGTTACAGGGCACCGCCCGCGTTGGTACTAGCCAGAAGAACTAGATAAATGGAAAAATTTATAATCACTACAATCAGTTACAATGTCAATTGTACACTAACGGTATCACCTCGGGAAGGTACGGGCCAGCTAGGTACAGGCAAATTAATGAAGGTACCATCCAATCAATATCCTCGTCTGCTTTTGATGTTCCCTTTATCATAGTTATAATAAGTTCATTTAGATACCAGCAAAATGTGGTAAAGGGAACAGTGAAATTTCCCCTGATGACTAGTTTCCGAGCACGCTGGGCGTAGTTGTAGAACTGGTCATCCTCTTGGGTCCCCCACACTGTCCTCTGTTAGATCTCACACAGAAGAGTGCCATGTTCCGTTCTCCCTAAACGACTTTACAATCTTGGCCGGTACCTCTTACAGAACAGATCTGCGCATTCTCGAATCTTTGCATATTTACAAAATGAAGCCTACTCTCAATGACACCCAAAGTGTTTTTCCGCTTCAAGTCGCCACACACAGTTCAGTCGTTCAATTTTTCCTTTGCCTTTTTTTTCTTAATCGTTATTGTTCGCGTTTTTCAAAGTTTGAACTTTTAGTAATACTCCATCAGTGAATTATTTTCTCCTCTTTTGTTTTTGTTTTACTGAGATTTTGCTGAAGATGAACTCTTAGTCCGAAACGTGGTTTTATTTGATAATTTTTAATTAAAATTACTTCATGTGTTACGATTTTCACCTTGCTTTTTTATTCTCAAGCTAAGAAGCATCATTGCTGGATTTATGTTAAAAAAAGGCCTACCAAACTCTCAGTTCGGGCCCTCACACATCCTCTCCCTGGGAGTACTAATTCCCACTGATACAATAGTTGTATCTCCCTGAGGGGATCATTAACAACATGATAGCAGTCCAATGTCAAGTTAAGACGAATTAATGAAAACAGTGAGGTCATCGTTATTGTTGTGAAAGAATTGTTTAACACGTTCATTGCGTTTCCGCGGTTGTTTACTTTTGGTGTGGTTATAAGGAGCAGAATAGGGAAATCGGTTTTTCAGCTAGGTTCAATTTTAACTTTTCCTAATAAATTTGAAAAAACAATTGAACGATAACATTTTACCTCGTATAATGTGAAAAATGACGCGAAACGGATAAAAAGATAAAATGTCGTGCCGGTACATAAATGGACAATTTACCTGTTGGTACACATGTGGCCCAATACACGGGGAACGTGTTAAGCTTCGATGGTATGCCATTTTGATGGAATTTTTAAGGGAAGTATTGTTTCGATTCGAACCGAGAAACTGCGGCGTAGAATAATAATAAAAACTCATTTAACGACAGCTTCGGTCAGAAACTATTTAGCTGTCGCTTTGGCCTTCAGGCCAAAGTTAATTAACAGTTTATTTTTTTGGCAGCGTTTCGTTGGCTTTCGTTGGCTTTCGTCGACTTTCGTCGATTTTCGTTGCGTTTCGTTGCGTTAACCGTTAGCTCGGGTCCTCACGTTTGCCCCCTGGGAGCGCTAGTTCCCATAGATACAATAATTGTATCCCCCTGAGGGGACCCTAGAAGACGGAGTTCGTCCGTTTCAGTGAAAGGCAAGCTTCACTCAACAATCGTCTATGATCTTGTGAATGCCCCTTCAAGCGGGATTTGACAGAGTTACTTTTTCGATATTCTTAATGCGTTGGAATCAAAACTAATTGTAAATAAACTCAAACAAAGCATTTCACTAGTGCACGGGTTTTAAAGCTTTCTTTTCTCGCATCCCGCGTGCCTTTACGTTCAATGCAATGCAGATCATCAGCTACACTGCCCGCCGACTCTGCTGGATTACCTTCATCGCATCTCTCGAGACAAGTCAACATGTCAATGCCATGTCAAATCTGACAACCTGAGTCGCACAATTTGAGCTCAATGCCATTGCGTTCTCCGCACGGTCTACACGACTCTCTCCCCTCCCTCATTTGTTAACTTCCTTATCAAACAATTCAAGCACCACTATCCAATCTCGGTTAAACAAGGATAAGAGCACAGTCCTCTTGCGCTTTTGGCTTAAAGTATATTTCGTTTTGACTTCAATTTGCCAAACTATTTCCAGTTAGGCCAGACCTCACAATAGAGGGTCACTACCTCCACACGCACCTCAGTCCAACTCTTCTCAGGAACATGACTTCATGACGGCAGAGACCTATATTCTCTGTAAATACAAACTTCCTTGGCAGATAAGGAAGGAAAATATCAGACCTACTAACTACCGAGACATGGCTCGCAATAATGCACAAAAAAGATAAAACGAAAATCCATCATAAAAGTTGGTAGCCTTTATAAGCCATAACAAAACTTAAAATTGAATGGTACGCGCGCTAACCAAGGTAACAACTTAACGATGGAAATTATTATTCCTATTTTCTTTATAATAATTTTCAAGGTATAATACCTTCCGTTACCGCTCAACTGAGCAACCATCAAAAAGAAACTCAGTGAAGTTTAGTTGAAGTGGCACCACGACAGCGCAAACTTTGGGGGTCTCGGGTAGCATAGCTCGTTATGCTGGCAAAAGAAGGCTACGCTAGAATCTCATTGAGAAGATAGGGGGAAATAAGAATATAAGACGAAAACACAGGCACAGCAGAGCGGTTGCACGGTACTTCCCCTCCCTACAGAAAATGAAGAATGAAAAGCCCACCTAACTATAGATGTAAACTAACCAAAAACTCCTCCAACGAGAGTTGCTCATTCAGTTGGGGGTAGCTAGAGTTACTACTGAAGAGCGCTAGTTCTCAATGTAAACTGACGAGGACAACCAGTCAGCACACCGTCTCGAGTGTAGCTCAGGAATCCCACACATCCCTGAGGCGCGTTGAGTCTACAAAATGAGTTGAAAGGCAGTGTCCTCCACTTCACCGCTCAACTCGACAATGGAAAATAAATACAAAATTTCTCGGGAAGTTAGCCAGTTTTCTCAGAACAGTGCGAGTTCCTAGGTAGCAGAAAGACCTTGACGTTGCAGTCGGCGCTGCCTGAGAAGAGCACGCCGGCAGCAGACCAGTCCAAAGCGAGCACTTTGTCGTCGTGGCTCATCATCTCAAAGAGAGGCGCACGGCAGCTGAAATTAAAAAGTTCCATGAAAATCAAAAATTAATGGTGAAGGAAGCTGAATTTGAAAAAAGCTCAAAATGACCATCTATTGCGGTATGGCATTTTCTTTTACCTTAAAAACACTACCTCGAAGGGTGAGCACAGTAAAGCCCCTTCTTTTGATGGTCCGCATTCAAAGCACTTCAACTGCTACTCAAATTACCTACGAAGAAACAGGGTTTGCCTTCCAGCATAATTAGAGCGTTGACTAAGCGTGCTTACTCAATTTAAATCTTAGTTTTATTCTCCAAAATGGATTTGAAAGTCCACACGCGACATATGGTGTTGAGGGAGCTCATGGATAACAATGACGCATCAGAGACCGCAGGTATGCATTACAGCGTTTTATGAAAGAGTTATCAGTAAACGCCAAGTCAGAAACTGATTTTGTAAGTTTCATCTGGGAATTATTCAAATTTAGAAGAACCAAGAGGACGATGATCAATCTTTGGTAAAAAGCTTCAAGGGAGTCGGTTAAATTTAATCAAAGTAAAGTACTTGTGAGTAAACACTCGACCAAATTTAACTCAATCTACACTCTGCCACCAATATAAAAATAAGAGAATGTAATAATAATAATAATTATGAAAGGTGTTGATAAAATCATCATTAAAGCACGGATACGGGTCCTTTACTGCTCCCCTCTACGCACGTCGTCTACGGCCGAAAGATTAATTTAACCGTTTATCTTCAAAAGGAAGTCAACTACAAAACAAAGCTACTGAAATATTTAAATTCGGGTGTAGGCATCTATCACACGAAGACAGTTCATCAATTCCTTAACGTCTAATTGTCGCCCCAATACCGCCTCGATGGTAGGCCGTTGTTGCCTTCTGCAAGCACCTTTATACAATTCCTACTATTTTTGAGGCTTTCACATTCTACGATTAAGCGTTTGACAGTCAATATTGAGTTATTGCAAAACTTGCAAGCTGGTACGATATCGGGTATTTCATTGTTGATCAGGTAGCCATGCGTTATGAATGTATGCCCCATTCCAAGTCTGTAAAAAAATAAGAGAAGTAAGTGGGTGTTAGATGGAATGAATGCGAGTAGTAGTATTATAGCATTGATTTGCTAGCGCTTCAGTAATTCGTACTATATCGCGCCGTAGGTCTCACAGTTCAAAAATACAAACTTCACATAATTTCAGCAAAAGCATGCTATATAATTGTTGTTCAATGCTTATCACAATTACCATTACAGAAACAAGGTAACAGCCATTACAAAAACCATTCCAATTGCACCCACACTATTGCTATGGTCATCTTATTTGAGTCCCAGCTGGTCTTTGAAAGATCATCCACAGAGCCACGTACAACCCGCACACAGCAGCCAAAATCCCGTAGGGGATTTTAGCTGCCCACCCATTTATGGCCGAGCACCTTACCCACGCTGAAATCCCCAGAGACTTCTACGCAGTGCGCCCGGCCATATTGCAGTCTAGTCATCCACATCTCACACGTGAAAAAGTTCCTTGCTTAGACTGTTCTTCTTCTAGTTAAATTTCAGATACCAAGTTGCACTTCTCCAGGAACATTTTAAGCGCTGTCACACTGAAAGCTTAACGCTCGATTTGCTTGAGCATTCCTATCATTAGATCTTCACCAAATTCCTTGCAGCAGCATTCCGGGGGGCATCCAACAAGAAAGTGTTTGACAGTCAGAGGAACGTGGCAGCGCTCACATTGTGGCTGCGGCTGTCGCTCCATCAAGTAGCCGTGCGTTATGCGGGTATGACCAATACGAAAGCGGCAGAGTATCACCTCCATCCGACAAGTGCGACAACTAGATAATATCCATTCACGTACGGTGGATTTAATACTTCTTAATTTATTATTAATTGTGCTGTTCCACTCCTGCTGCCACAATCGTCTCACTGCCGCCATTATCCGAGGGTAGTAGTCTCGAAACGAGACCATCAAGTTCAACGTCTCCTCGTTAGACTTTGCAGCCCACTTAGCCTCTCGACCAGCTCGCTCTCACATGTCCGGACACCCAGCATAACATGACACTCTTACGTCTACTCGAAAAGTTTATAACATTACGACAATCTCAGTAATGAGCAGGTGTGTTCTACTGTACACTTGCGTGGCATTGATTACGCTTTTCGAGTCAACCAAAATAGTAAAAGTGCCACATGGGTACTCCTCAATCAATGTCAGCGCCTCCATCACACCGTACAATTACGCTGTGAAAATCGATGACTCTGGGAGCAGTTCTCTTGAACCGACCCTTTCTACAGACACAGCGTCCCCCGTTTTAGATCCATTGGTGTTGAACTTCCCGGAGTTTGCATGCTTTTTCAGTACATGGTCCATGAAAATTCCCTTCAGGATGTAATCTGGCATGAATTCCTTCTTGGGCATCCAGCATCCAGGGCAAAAACTTGCTATAGGGACGCGCCACGTCGCTGAGTTATCTAAGAGTACTGGAAGTATTTGCATGAGTCTCAATTGCAATGCGGCCGTTATCGCAGGATAATCCACAGATGAGGATATGAAATAAGGAAAAGGCAGGTGTCGTCCAAGGGGCACGCTAGCCCATGCAGAATATAAACGGACTTGTTTCAGCCTGGCTAGGTACTGCAAGGTTAGTTGCACACGTCGGAGCCACAGAGGAGGCTCTCCGCTCTCCATGCACAAGCTGTTGGAGGGTGAGGATTGAAAAGCACCAGTGCTTAGCCTGATAGCTGCATGGTGCACTGAGTTCAGCTTAGCCAGTGTGGATTCTTTGGCATTTTGATACGCTATACAGCCATAGTCTATCTTACTCCTGATGATAGTTCTGGATGGTCGCAACGTCACTCGATCTGCTCCCCAAGTTACTCCAGATATACATTTTAGGAGGTTCATTCTCCGAGCACACTCAACCTTAAGGGCAGCCAAATGGGGTTTCCAGGTGAGCTTATCGTCCGCAGTCATCCCTAAAAGCTTTACGCTGAGCGCAAAAACAACCTGTCACCCCCGCGGCACTAGTCGAGGATCACAGCAGCCGCGGCCCTGAAAATGAAGGCCTACAGTCTTCTCAATATAAAAGGTAAAGCCGTGCTCAAGAGCCCAGTTGTTCACACTATTGATGGCTTTCTGCATTCTGCGAGTCACCGCAGGCAAAAATGCCGATGAGTACAGCATAAAATCGTCTACATACAGAGAGGCCAAAATGCCAGAGGGAAGGATTGAAGTCATTTTATTCAGAGCAACACTAAATAACGTGCAGCTCATGACGCTACCCTGCGGCAGGCCTTCACGCTGAAGCTGCAGTGAGGACCACCCACCCACTCTAACACGGAAGGTTCTCACATCAAGAAACTCCTGGATATACAAGGCCATATTACTACGGAGTCCATCTCCATGCAGCGATTTGAGGATCCCAAATCTCCACGCAGTCTCATAGGCCTTGTGCAGATCAAAGAAAACAATACAGTCTGGCGACATTGTGCAAGGTTAGCTTCCAGGTAGTTCTGGAGGCGCAGCAGAGCGTCTACGATCCCGCGGTGTTGTCGGAAGCCAAACTGTACGGGATTCACCAGTTCTTCAGTCTCCAGCCATCGCGTAAGCTGGACATTTACCATCTTTTCTATCAGTTTACCAAGACAGCTAGTCAGGGCAATGGGTCGATAATTATCTGGGTTGGAGGTATCCTTGTTAGGCTTCGCAAAAGCCATGATTATTGCTGTGGTGAAATCAATGCAATTAATGTGAGTACAGGTAGAGTTTGTGGTAGAAATAGGAAAACACGATCCAGAGACTTATGCGATAGTAGAGCGCACGATCTTAGTTAATAATTGATGCTACCTTAATACGACCTGGTTGATAGCAATGGCAGCCCTGTTCTGGCGTAGTACCTTGAATGCCTAACTTTTTAGGCTGGCCTATAGGCATAGGAAAGTACTGCTGTGTTGCCGCTGTTTTAGCTGCTATCAGGTTGAGCATATGTTATTTTCGTGTTTCATATATATTCTTCTGTGTAACTGAACCGCTGAAAAAGATCGTTCAGCATTCTACTCTCCATTTTTTTTCCAATAACTTTTACCTTTATCGCGAGTTTTAACTTATTCCAATACAGCATATTTTATCAATTTTTAAAATAAATAAATTGCTTATAGCTCTTCATCAGAATTGTTCACTATCCAAGACAAAATTCACGACATACAAAAAAAAGACTTGGTAGTAGGTTTGAAGTAGAAAATAGAAGGGACATACCAGCCAGCATAGCTCCAACAGTGACATACCAGCATAGTGGGTCTCTTGATGGCATTTTCAATTTCTATCACAAACTGTGCCTGCACTCACATTCATTCTATCGAACGCTACCACCTAATATCACTGATGTTACAAGAAGACAAATCCCGTGATCACACTTCTGGGAAGAGTTGCATTCTAAGATGTTGTGTTAAAATGAAGTGCTGCGCACGTGCACAAAAATTGACGATTGTTACTGTGTCGGTAAGCCATTGGCGCCTAACGGGACGGGCTTGGGCTTCCCCCATCAAGAAGGTCATTACACTCATCCTCAAGTACTGCATGATAAATAACTTAAATCTTCTTTTCTGCTTTGAGTGTCAAGAATTTACTTACAACCCGCAATCGTTCAGTTTACTTCGTTCCTCGACCAAGTTTCAACAAAACAAAAATACTTTCAAGGTTCCACACTAAGCATTCATCGTATATTCTAGTGAGAACAGCATCATCTGTTTTCCTGAACCCCTACCAACACCTATAATGTGGCATGTTATTATTAAAAGTAACTCCAGAAAATGCAGAGGACAAGTCCTTTCGTCCAAGAATGAGATATTGTGGTGCAGCTGGACTCTCACACGAAACACAAGACTCACGCACCAGGCATGACTGGAAACTAACAACGTTTTACAGCTTACCTGCGAACATCCCACAACTTGACAACATTGTCGAAGCCGCCGCTGGCGAAGTGACACTCGTTCGTTGGGCTCCATTTGACTGAGTTGGCCCAGCGTTTGTGATGCTGGTAAGTCTTCTCAAGCACCAAACCATCTGTGGGAGCACGGAATCTTCATTGATTTGTAAATCTTTTGGGGTAAAGTCAATGAAAGGCAGAATATTCATAATTTTGAAATAAATTCAAAATAATTTTGGAATAAATTCAAAATTAAACCTAGTGAACGCTACTTGATGGTTTTATAGTTACATCCTACATTTTTAATATAATTTATCCACTGAACGTCAATAAAACTGAATAAATTGACAAGCAAAATTACGTTCACAATTTCAACATTATCTCACGTACAAAATCAGCATAGGTGTGCACATAAATTAAGACCGCACAATGACGTCTCAGATTCCTCAGCCACAACAAAGGCGATCTCACAACAGTAAACAGAAGGACTATTCAGTATATACTGTAGCAAACGGAATCGTTGCACAAGGTGTGTTCCCACACAGAATGCACTACATGGTAAAAAAGAAGAAGAAGAAATGGCAAAGAAGAAACAGCAATGAAGGCGTGACAACCAAAACAATCAAAGGGGGCAGAAATATAAAAGTCTTGAAGGTCCATATATAGCTGGGGGAAGCTAACAGTATCTCTCCAGAGAATGCCAGTCACCATAGCATAGGACAGACCAACCTAAATAACCCAAACCAATTTCCTATCCTATGCCTCTTGTGGGGAAATGCATCTTCATTCCAAATGATTTTTAGCGTGTAGCTCCGCACTACCCATCAACTGATTTTCTTACCTATCATTTTTTAATAACATATGCTTACAATCGTTTACTTTTAGTACCCCTTCCTTGTGCTTCTGGCATCATCGAAATCGTACACAAACATTATATGCTGATTTTCTTCACATATCTAAACCTGCCATGAAACTCAGCACTCTGTCTCACCCAACAACTATAACTTGATTTCTCCTCTTCCTAACAGTGTCACTCCCATTTTACTTCTCAGCATCTTATCTCAATGACATTAAATTTTTCCGCAGCCAACTAAACCTTCACCAAACTATTCTGATGGTACAAAATATTTGGAGCAATCACGCACTCAAACAAAAGTTTCAGTGAACCTTATTGCACTCATCCACTTTCCTGCTTTACTTTTTGGCACAATACTTAACCCCTATTAAGCTCCATGATCTACAGGTTCCCACATTATAAATTAATTAGAAAATGAACATCTGTTCATCCTACCACTGGGTAGGATAGACAATTATGGATGCTAAGAGAGTCTCACTTCAAACAAACTCTCCACAAAACCAGAAACATATAGATTGGCCAATACCCAATGTACAAAAGCCAAAGCAGTGAAGCACAACACGGATCCCCACACTAGAACAGCAATGGACCCTACCTCTGCGCAAAACAAGCTGAGGCGCGGAATGCTCTTACCTCCACTGCGGGGATCGAGCAGACGGATGCGAGAGTCCATGGAAGTGAAGAGGATGGAGTTGTTGAAGGGGGACGAGTCGAGAGCGATGGAGGCGCAGGGGCCCACGAAGTGGCCCGTGGCTGCCTGGGCCTCCACGTCCCACAGCCGCACGCTGTTGTCCCACGAGCAGGAGGCCAGCGTGCGCAGAGTCGGCCACACGAGGCCCGACACAGACTGGGTGTGGTTGCTCAGCGTCGTTTGGGGGCCCTGCACCAACAATGAACAATTGCTTGCATCATTTAAGCTTTATTTTGCTCAAATTCTAATCATTAGAATTTAAATATTGGTTTTACGTGTTACAAATTTGTGAGTTCAGCCTCTTTTCAAACATGTGACTGGGAAATACTCCTGACTTTTAAGATTAACAAATTTTGTTTTGAAATTAATCACTTTTAAGTTATTAGTTGTTCAACTAATTGCTATTGCCCCCAAAGTGAGTTTCATTGAGCCCCTTACGAGAACAAAACCAACACTAAAAACTCTGAACAACTTCCAGCTCATGAGCATGAAAATATCTTAAAAAAATGTGGCACAGCTACCTATGAGGACTGAAAAAAATTGTTCTGAAGACATTAGCTACCTGCACTGTTATAGGCAAGCGCTAATTTTGACATTTCCAGGAACCAGAAACGAAAGTGTAGAGCTTGTTTCAAGCAGAAACAACAGGTGCAATATGAAAGCCCGTTATTTTGCTCAAATCTACAAATAATTTCACACTATGCAAACATTTCTTACATAAAGTATTTATATAGTATGAAACTCATTTACCTTTCCCTGTCATGCTTGCCCTTTTATAATCACACATTGCAAAAATTTGTACATTTTATTACTCACTCTCCAATAATGACATCAAAATGAAGAAAACTTAGCCTTGTATCTAGGAAACTGATTATCAGAAAAAGAAAAACACAATTCATTATGGCTTTATTTTCACACAATTAAAGTCAGATTACATTTTCTAACAAGAATGCCAATTGATTCCATGGATTAGATGGACTCATGAAAATTTTTTTGCTTCATTCAATTTGGATAACTGGACCTTAGTCTCAATTTTTCACAAACTCAACGACCATTGACCACATAACTACTTGGAAGTTTGGCTGTTTCTCATCGCGCGATTTGTAAAACAGTGAGGAATTCAAGGCTCAAAGTAAATCAACTGGTATACAATGACTGTTTGATACAGACTTCTGAACAGTATACATAAATTTTCCTCTATGAAATTCAGAGAAGCTTCATTTTGACCCAAATGAAAGAGTGACAGACATGGTGTGCAGGTAGGTTGAGAAATATAACAAAAATAAACTGATAGTAGTACAAGTATAATGCTATGTAGCAGCCTCAGGCTTGTCTTATGTTGAGCTTCATTAGATCTAAAGCTGTAACCACTCTAATATTTTGACATCACATTTCATGGCAATGAGGCCAACACAAGCCATCACGTTTGACATCACAGGCACACTTGTCAGTTTGTTACGTGTAAAATGTAAATACTTTAAAAAATTCACGTGTGTTACTGCTTTTGGGGAAGGAAACGTTTCAAGACAATTATATATAAACCTAGTTAAAATGAAAATGGCGTTGGTGAAACAGCTTGGCTAGATTATAAAACATAAATATTAGAATAGATGATATTCAACTACCCTATGAGACCTAACTTTGCATACTAAACTGCAAAATGTATTACAGAACCTACATACTCCATGGTTATGTTTTTTTACATACCAATCAAATCCAAGAAAATGATGCTCAAAACCACTGAAGTTTGTTAAATGTAAATCACTATGGTTTTGAACATCCAAAAACTTTACTGTTTTCATGTGATGCTTCTATGTATGAATGGTAAAGCCCCCTAATTTGATTTTTAAATCAATCATTTTCCTATCACTTTCCTGCCTCTCCAGAATGCAGTTGAAAAAAGACCACAGAAGGAGCAACTCACCTTGTTTTTGGGAGCGTTCTCACCAGAGCGGCTCTTCTTGCACTCAGGCTCATCCCCACTTGGCTGGATGATGCCTTCATCATCTGTAGAAAAAACACTTAAGCCATTCAAAGACATTCAGCTCATCCTGAAAAATTTAATGACCAACAATTTAAAGCTAAGATTTGTTATGCTGAATTATGTTACAGTGAAAATATCCCAACCCAAATCAAAAGATACCTCTGATAGGGTGAAACCTAAATTTGGTGTATCTCCAACAAAAAATTACAAAGAAAAGTTGAAAATACACAAAGAAAAATAACTGTAAATAAGAAAGTAAGTCAAGCATATATCACATGAATTACACTACACATTATGTGGTCAGAACTAGTACTGATACCAAAGCTGTCAACCAAAGCAGGGTCTTTGCAAAATCCATCCATTCTGTTCAGACCAAATAAAAAAATACAACCAAATTCTTTTTTATTGTCTTGGCAACTGGTGGAAATTATACACTCACCAGTGGTCCATATCTTGAGAGCTCCATCCCAGGAACCCGTGGCAAAAAGCTGCCCATCAGCCGCCACAGCCAGGCTCTCCACAGACTGGGTGTGACCGCGACACTTGTAGACGCAGCGCACCTTGTTGTTCACAGAGTCCCAGTGCCACATGCGCACTGACTGGTCCATGCCACCACTGCACACCATACAAAGTGATACCAAAATTGTGACAATGAGGCATTCAAACATTAATTTAAAGTTCCTCATCAAATACAACTAAGGTACCATGTACCATAAAGGTTTGGCAGTTCTTACTCATCTAGAACTAAAACTATGTATGCATAAGTCCATTCATACGTGTATTTAAAATATCATTGCTCATGCCTAATCCTTTAGTTGCATTAATATGACATATGCTTAGATATTAAATAAGTTAGTTTAGACTTCCCTAACCACAAAAAAGGTGTGTATCTCAAGAAAAGGAAGGTGCTATTTAGAATGTAGTTCAGGGAATACGGAATCTAAGTACAATGTGTGTTCTTGCGCATAGCAACAGTAAATCCCACTAATTAACAGCTTGGCATATTTCTAGATAATTAATTTAGGTGAGCATTTACGGCTAGTGAAAAACAATTCTAGATAAGCATTATTGACACAACACGCTGGGTTAAGAAAATGGCACTTGAGCTTTGAAGAAATATTGGAGGAGCAGGTGCCTTCTACGGAACTCTTAATATTGGTTCATTGCAGATGACGAAGAGGTTTACTATTAGTGTGGTCATAAAAGCAACGGCGCTGATGCGTAATGTGTCGTTTGCAATATCAAATTCCTTCAGCGCCACTGCACTGGAAGTTGGAAGTTCAAACTTATATTTTAACCTAATTAACCTTCATTTGCAGTTACAGCATGGAGATGATTAGCGTAACTGGAAACAAACCTTCTGTACTTCATTCAAATTTTGCTCCATTTTTACATGCAAATGATATCAGCAAGGTTCTTTTGACTCCTTTTGTGCACAGCAACTTTGAATATTCAACACAAATTTCCAATAGAATTGGATTGAGGTCAGACAATTGGTTGGGCCCCATAAGTAGTGATGTACCGATGTATCGGTCTCGGCAGTATCGGTCATTTTCACTGGCATCGGTATCGGCAAAATTTGGCTAATACTTTCCAATAATATGTATTTTATCATGAAAATGAAAGTCATAAATCGTCAAAGTAAAAGTATCTAACCTAATAATGCCCGTTGTGTGTTTATTTATATATTTATACGTGTATTTGTTTGGTGTCTACTTCTTAAGAAACATAGGATGTCTGAGTGTGTGGTATCATGGATACCGAATATGTCAGTGTAACATTGAAAGATGGCGCTCACATGCATTGACATGTTTGATATTTTATCAGGATAGCTTCGGTTAGGATAGGTTAGGACAGGACAGGACAGGAAAGGTTGAGTATTGTTGATGGAATTTTTTCACGGGTCCACCTAGCTCAACGATGACATTGTCCATAGAATTTCCCCGGGTCCTGCTACTACCTAAAATAACCCTTGGTTTATTTGTTTGGAGTCCGCTTTTTCCATTTCTCTGTCACGCTCATAAATGTAGCCATAATGACCGTATCTGTGATACGAGTTTCACCAGTGCGCAAGTACAATAATATTTTTTAGCACAAGTACTGTTATGAGAAATGTATTTGCAAGTTATCCACGTCTGGAAAATTTGTTCAAGAAAGTTATTGAATCCCGTCATTTTTGGTGGGCTGTGCACACTAGTAATCAAATAAAGAGCCTATTCATCCCTAGTAAATTAGTTAGCTAACTGTTGAATTACAGCGTTTAATCATGCCCGCTAACTGAATTTACTACTTTTAACTCCCGATGAGTCACGTACGGGTCAGTGAGTGAAAGCTGTGTAGCATGAATAGCTAAACACAGTAAAAACATAGTAGCGACATAAAATTAATATACTTTTACAACTAAAATCTATACAGTTTGACCCAATTTTCATTTCTTAACGAATGTGACAGGCTAACAAAAATCAAACCAAAAAATAAAGTTGAAGGTGCATTTTAAAGTTTTTGTAAATTTAATATAGAAGTAGCTGAAAATTCTATTTTAATTCAGCATGTAAATCGCCGTACATTACGAATCTTGCATTTTTAAATTCACAAACAATCTTATAGTTGGTTGCATATTTGCAGATCTTTTCGGTTCTGGGGCTATCCAATTTTTATGTTTTTATTCGCCAAATTATGTTTTTGATGTGAAAAACACAAAAATGATAACCATTTTGTGGAGAAATTACTCATTAAGTGTTACTAACCTAATTAAGGGTATAATTTTGAACACCTCCCTGTTAATCATAGTGAAAACTTGGTAGACCCTGCAACAGGTGCACACACTCAAATGATTGAGAGTGCATAGCATAGTCTAAAAATGAAAATAAAACATCAGGGAGGCACTCAACGACAAATGATGGACTCGTATCTGTGTGAATTTGCGTGGCAAAAACATTCCGAGAAACTGCAGTATTTTCATAAAATATTAATGGGTATAAGCAAATTTGAGGCTTAATAAATAATTTCTCCACAAAATGGTTATCATTTTTGTGGTTTTCACACCAAAATACATACTTTGGCAAAAAGAAAATATTAAAATTCAATAGGCCCCAAATCAAAAAGAGCCGTGTTTGCTTCTGCACACTGTGTGTTAGTACATAAAAATACTGCTTGCATTTACGCTGCTATTTCTGAGACTAAATGCTTCATTATATTACTAGTTTATGCCAGTAAATGGGGAAAAATATTTTTAATTAATTTAGTCGGACAATAACCTCAGTTGGCAAATAAAGATTGCTAAACAATGAATACTTATTTGTTCACACATGCTGATAATGGTATCATACAAAATAAAGCGGAAAGATGACGCAATCAAAAAACTTTGTGCGGGAAACAAATCAAACGATGTAGTTAACATAGCAAGAGCAGTTTTATCATTCCTTATTGAAAACTTTATTGTCAATATTGTTATATTATTAGATATATTAGTAAATTATTTTTAATATAACACCCATGCAGGGCTTATAATGATTTTATTTTAACATAATTGTAAAAGTATTGGTAGTAGCATCAGTCAAAGTATCGGTATTTTCAAATATCGGAGTATCGGTATCAGCCAAAAAATGGGTATCAGCCAAAAAATGGGTATCGGTCAAAAAAATGGGTATCGGTCAAAAAAATGGTATCGGTACATCACTACCCATAAGGACACTCATTTTTTTTTGCAAACCATTCTTCTGTCAATTTGAAGTTGGTTTGGAGTCAGCATCTCTCTGATAGCTCCACTGGCATTAGGTGTAGGATAATCCTGCTCTCAGAAGCCAGTACTGCTCCAGTATTAGCCAGTAAAAACTTTTAATGTTTCCATTGATGATGTGGGGCTCTCTACTACACTATGGACAGTAAAACAGCCCCACACTATGATGCTATCTCCTCTATACTTGATGACAGGGTTCATGCACTAGGAATTACACAAGGCAGTCCCTATTTTTCTTCAACATGATGGGCTTTGTGCTGGGCAAAAAGTTAACTTTTGCTTTCATTTAAGGGAAGCGAACGGTTTTTTGGGGCTTCAAAACTGAAAATGAGATTATTGCTTGAAAATGCTCCTAAACCCTCCCTCTATCCCGTAGAAACGTCATTTGTCCCGTGTTGGCAACCCAAACCCCTATAATTACCCCCCTCCCACGCAGTTGCGCTCAGAGAGACCAGCTGCGGCTCTGCTTAGCTCTGGTTGGTGGGTCCAAAAGGTTTTTCTTTGTTTATAGACAACTGTCCATTCATTAGAGTGGTTTAGTGGTCTCTTGACCTTCTTAGTGAGGGGTTTTGTGCTTGTCCGTCCTGTGAAATGCCTAGAATATCATTTGCAGCTGTGCGCTCTGGCCGAAGATGTATTTTCCAATTTGCGGGGCAATTCCAGCTAGTTTTTCACCTATGGAGATCTTTTTTGCATCGTAAAGATCAAGGTGGGTACTATAAATATCGGATGTAGTTTTTTGATAAGTTGATTTCAAATTTTTTACTGTAAAAAAAATAAAAAATTTGGGTTTAAAAATTCTAAATTTTGTTTAAAAAATTCTGAAGCAATGTCAAAAAACTGTCGCAAACATTTGTAGATATGTTCATTGTGAATCGAACAAAAAAAAACTAATCGTCTATGTACAATATTGGCTGAGAAATACAAATTTTAAGAAATTTGCCTCTGGGTGGGGGGAGGGGGTGGGGGAAGGGGGTGTGTAAATTCTTAAAACTTTATGGGCTATAAATGTTTATTCAAATGTTATAAACATGTTGTGAATACTTCAGAGCTTATTTCACTACAGAAGTATTTCTTTTTAATTCTTGAATATTTCATAGGGAAAAACCGTTGGGGGCCCTCTGCAGTTTGCAGCAGGTATTAGTGACTTATTACAACTATGGAAGAATTATCTGAAATGTTTCAGACTTATTAGTAGTGTATTAGTTTGTAAGTTCTGATGAAAAAAATATGAAATCATATAAAGGAAACAATGTGTACTCTGCACTATGGTGTTTGATAACTTTGACCGACATTTTCTCAAAATATGGGTCATAGACTTTGACGGGTAATTTCTCCTACAGTTTTGAAGCTTTTGAGAGGTTTTTTTTGCATCGTGAGGAGCAAAGTGAGTACGATAAATGCTAGGGAGAGTTTTTTTTTAAAAGTTGATTAGAAATTTTTTCATCGTCCACAGAAAAAAATTATTATATTTTTAATATTATCGTAGATATTTTGATTATAAATATAAAAAAATAAATCACTTGTCTTTATGTACAATATTGGCTGAGAAATTGAAATTTTAAAGAATTTTCCATGGAGGGGGGAGGGGAGGGGGGTATGAGTAAATTTCAAATTTTTAGGGCTACAACTGTCTATTTGAATGTTATAAACATTTTGTGAATACCCGTAAGCTTATATCCCTCCGAAAGTATTCATTTCAATTTCTCAAATAATTCATAGGAAAATTTGTTTGCTCCCCTTAACCATACAACCTGTTCCAAAAATTTAATTTCTTTATCAAAATCATGTTTGGCAAATGCTAAATGGTTCTTCACCTTCATGTGTAAGAAGAGGAGTTCTACATGGAGTGAAGGCACAAAGACCAGTTTGATACAATTCTCCAATAACTGTTTTTTGATTGACATGAACCCCTTGTAATGAAGTTCTTTCTGTTGGTATGAATGTGTTTTCATGTACTCATGTGTCACTTTGTTCAGCAAATAGCATAAAGAGTGGCTTGTGATCTTGTAGAGAGCTCTGGCTCATGACAGATCAAAGATTGTTCCACCGCCTCAATGCTTCAAACTATGACACCAAAACTTGAGTACTTAACCTTAACATGGTCACCAATTTGCCTGTTGATTACTTCACCTTTACAATGTCTACCTACTAGTTGTCACATAGCTTTGGGTATTTCTTTGCCTTTAGGCATTGTTTTCACTGAACATCCATCTCCAACAAAATCTGGAAAAGTAAAGATTATGCTCACTATAGTTTGTATTCATCATCATTACATAGGCATTTGGAAATTTTTGGAAGCTTTGCAAAAAGTTTTTTCAAATAATATACTTAAATAGTACACAAATAAAATCAAAACTGATTCAGCAAGATATAAACTCATAAATAATTTTATCCCATCAAAATCTTTTAGATGAATTTCTGTTTTATTCAAACATTCCAGTAGATATAAATTTTCTTAATTGCCCATACCTTTATCCTTAACCAGAGATCAAAATTTTCACCTAACATTGAAAATAGTTGGACAAATATTTAGGTCCTACGTAGTGTAAAAAAAATATAAATTTAGTGAGTCAGATCATAAAGAAACAGCTATCTTCTAGTCCAGCCAAGGTTGGAACTAGAAACTAGAAAACAATGGTTTTGAAACTACAAAAGTAATCGATCTGTTGAGAAGTTTGATTTAATGAAGATTTAAAGTAAAATCAGACAACATATTAGATAGAAATTTTAGCTGTCACAAACTCAGCAATATCACATGAAAGAGCCTCAAAGCTTTTTATGTCATGATGTAACAACTTGATGGAAAACAGTGAATTTTTTTGCCACTCCTAATCAACAAAAAACAAGCCTATAAGATTTAAAAGTTTCTCCAGCAGGGTTTAGTACTGTTCTTTTTTTAGTGATTATTCAAAATGATGCTTTAGGAACAACTAATACTGAAAACTGCAAACCATCTACATCAACTATATATTCCCCACATATGTCTAGGTGATTAGTTTAGATTATTTCAAGTTCTCCCAACCACAAACAATAGCATTCCACTGAGAGGACAAACCAAGATTATAAATTTTCACTATGATAATGAAGTTCTAACAAATTTTCAGTGAATTATTTAAGCGTAGGTTCAGATATACCAAACGTAATCAGTGTTAGGCGCATTTTGCTAAGAAACTTCCAAAGGAATCTCCATGTAATCTGCAACATTGCTTTGTGGATGGAAGCTATCCAATCCAACAGGTAGCTTCCGCCAAGCTACTCATTCTATCGATTCATTAACCAATCAACAGTCAGTGTCCTGTTATCTGCCTCTGGTAGGTAGCATATTCACTGTACCTGTCTACTTAACTACCTCACGTCAAGTGCGCCTTAATTGTATCTGTCCAAAGAAGTAGATGCATGGTTTTTATTGACAACGGTCACTGTCCACATATCAGTTCTGTAAAACAACTAAAGGCTGTCATAGAAGTTAAGGCGTGGATGCGTCGCTGTCACACAGCAGTGACGGTTAACAGGTTCTCACTCAATTGAAACTTTAATGCTACTCATTTCAGTAAAAACTTTTAATGTCACCCACTATCAGAAGCTGCTTTTGTATTTAATTGCATACTTGGGAAATACGATGAAGCAAGAAAAATCTCCCCAAGCAGAGCAAAAACAATTCCACCAGATATATCAGAAGCAATCTTGCCTGATAATACAAAAGCAATCTAACCTGATTAAACAAAAACCATCTCATCTGACAAAATTGTAACAGCTCACCTGACAGAAAAAAAAAACTTAGCTGAAGAAACAAAAACATTCTTACCAAACAAAATAACTCACCTGACAAAACAATGTTTCTTTTTAGGGATCCAGGAAATGGCTTTGATGGCATCTTTGTGCGCATCAGGGATCTTGAGGACATGAGCTTCTTTGTCATCCGACAGAATCTTGGTGGCCTTCTTGGTGCTGTCACCTATGTTGGGCTGCCAGATGTGTATGGTTTTGTCATAGCATCCAGTGATCAACCTGTCCATGTTGAATAGAAAAATACAAATGCATCATTTGGTGAACAAAGCACTTGATGATTGAGTTGTTAACTAAATTAAATGAAACAAAGATCATGACCTCTGTGCCAGCTCAGGATTTGAGGAGACCATCAACACGCCTTGGCAAGAATGGATTTTCATGTTTTTATTCTTAGCAATTGATGACCCATTGATTTCATCACAGTATCAAACTTGCAGTAACTGCAACAAACACTTGAATAATACAAAATAATCTTGCTTACTAAAGATCAGAGATCAAATGAATCCCATCTTTGGGCAGTGATGCATCTTACTACTCGGATGTCCTAAAACATGAACACTAATTTTTGTACAGTGCACAACCTAGCAATCCTTAATTTTTTCATGAACACTGAGCTATTTCTGTGCAAATTAAATGTTATACCTTCATCATCCCAAATTGAACAAATAAGTCATTTGAGGTCAACCATACAATTAAAACATGCGACAAAATGACTATAAATGACAATGCAATGAAATGCATTCACACAAATTGCAGCAGTCATACAATACCACATGCCAACCTCATTATTGCATACTGTACTTTAATAATTTTCTTACAGATCAAGGATGACACATTCAACACCCAAGACCAAGCATCACAGGCCCTAGCATAAATCAAAAGTTCAACTCACAGCTTGTCCTGGCTGAAATGCAGTGCTGCTACCCAGTCGTCATGATTGAGAGCATCCTTTGGAATGGGAGGTGGCAGCTGCTCCAGATATTCTACGACTAGTCCACCTTCACGTTTGGGCTCCTCAGAGTTAGCAAGGAACTCGCACACAGGTCCATGTAGCATTGCTCCATTGATCAAAAAGTCAAAGGTGGGAGTTCTTCTTTTGAGTGTACCTGAAGTGAAAGCAAAATCCAAAAACTCAAAAGTGTTGGTATACTTATTTACATAGCAAGATTTGTCCATGAAATGAAAATCAGACCTAAATCTGCAAGGAAGTGATAGCCAAACAGAATATATATGCCCTAGAAAATAAATGAATTCTAAATTTACACTTCATAAAATGAAGCACAAGTGTTAAAGAGCACAAAAAATTAAGAACCAGTTTAGAACTTAACTACACATTAACATGTGAAAAGTAAATATGTTTCTCAAGCATTTGCACCTAGTTCCTAAGGAGATCTTGCAAAATTGCTTACTTTGTTCTAGAATTGTAGCAAGCATCCGGTTGAGGCCATCAGGATCTATTTCATCAGGCACTGAAATTGATGCCTTTGGGACAGCAAACCTGTAAAATTGAGAACATGAATATAAATTCAACATTTCACGTAGAAATCAAAACAATCTTTGACACAACAATTTTCTGAAGTTTAAAGCTAGGAGTAACTCACCACAATAGCTAAATTGATAGTACCTAGTTAGGTCAAGTAACCTATCATTTAGAATTTAGTCACTCTATGCACCAAGAGCAATACACACAAACTGTGTAAAATTCAGCTTAACTTCAACAAAGATTCGTGTCCAATAGTTCTGGTATGGAAAATTGTTGTATAAACCACAACCAAGGAATGAATGCATTTACACTGAAGAAAACTATTACCAAAGGTACATCAATAACCTGTGGAACCAAGCTAAAGAAGGACCCTGTCATAGAAAATTTTACTCACATTTGCTGCTTGGTATAAAAGGTGATGAGGATATTCTTCTCTTCCTCCACTTTATCTTCTGGCATCGAAACTGTCAGAAATTTTTTGGGTTCCTGGTCCAACTGTTGCAGGAGCTTCTTTTTAGACATCCTCCTTCTTGCCCTTTTCTTTTTGCCAGTTGCAGCATCATCTTGTGCGCTGTTATTTTCAATGTCAGACATTGTAGTAAGCACTTCTGAAATTCTTTCTGATCTAGTTGTTGAAAATGACAAAAAATAAATAGATTATTTGCAGAACAAATTTAAATACCTGCAAAACAGAGTCAGCAAAACCTTGTTTCTTTAGAAGGCCCATACACTCATTTTTTCAAGGGAAGTTAAATGAATTTTTGGTCAACTCATTGCCTAGAACTGTTTCAATTTGTTGATTACATGACTGACTTTGACTATCAAGATTAGTGATATTTTTTTTTAAGTAGACATACACTGCTTTGAGTATTTAAAAGATTTATATGGAATAAACTTCTACTCTTTTCCTCTCCTCTCAAATGTTAAGCAATTCATTACATTTTCTTCAATGCAAGAAAAAATGGAAGAATCTATACCAGCAAACATAAGAAATGGCAGTTGCAAATACTTTCACCTTTCTGAACTAAAGTACCTAAGTTGAAATTATTTATTTATTTCAAAATTTTCCTCACTGTTGTCTGTATGTCTCTCAATTCTTTTACAGAGTTTATAACTTTAAAAGACATGGTATTAATGGCTGACTGCCATTACCTAGGCAGCTGCTGTTGGGGTAATAGCAAATAAAATTTAGGATGGAAAAAATTGTGGTAGGACATAATACGCTAGAAATGTTTGAGTAAGGATAAGTTATGCAAAGAGAGCTTAGGGAAAATTTTGGTGTCATAGATTAGGCCAGAACAGTTTAGATAAACACACTAGATGATATACAAGACAAATTTAGGAAAGGTTCCATAGGTTCCTAAGTTTGTCATGAAATTATATGGAAGAATCAAGCTTTTAATAACTTAACATAAAAAATGCATTCATGCTAATGAAAAAAACTCATTTATATAATAATTACACGTTTTGAAGTAAATTTTTCCCAATCTACACAAATAGCTCCACGACAAACAATTCAACTGATTTTAAAAGATTTCTAACCATTGTTGCAGTAGAGCTGGTTGCATAATTTCCTAAGAGTTACCATTAGTATAAGTAGACCATTGTTGTTGACCAACTGTCATGAAATA
>JACJUY010001236.1:12611-36037 GCA_014220935.1 Platorchestia sp. MABIK
CTCCCTGAGCCTCTACTATTGTTAATTGTTTAGATCGGTGGTTCTTAACCTTTTTACTCCCACGCCCCCTTAAGAATTGTCAGGGGAAATTGTGTGCAGATGGACTGGTAAGTAAGAGCTCACTACAAAGAAATTGTAAATAGGTCCTCAAACATATTCATCAGTGAAAGTTATGCTTCTGTCAAAAACATTACTGGGAAAAATCAGGCTTTGCTGCGGAGGCTTGCACCTCCCAGGTTAAAAACCAGTGGCGCATATGATGGTATGCTTAATCTCGTGAATCTCAGTATTTCTCTGGCTGAATGTTTGACGCGTGATGTTTGTCCAGATACTTGGGGAAGAATCCTATACGTTTGTTCAAGTACGTAAACGACGACACATTCTCACTTGTAGTTGCTTTTACAAAGCCTAATATTTTTCACCGGATGCGGAAATTAAACCTCTGTTGCTGGAGACGAAAAAACGAATTTTGGAAGTCATTTCGAGCGCAGGGCTAATTTCAGAATCAAAATATAATTCATCAGTTATTCTCGATAATCTATTAAAGTGAACACTTATTTCTTAGATGTTTGCTCACATTATTCTTGTAAAGTTCATAAAAGGATCCAATTGCTCCCTCAACACCTTTTTAATTTTAACGAAATTTTTGACGAGTGTGAAGAAACTTTTAATGAAGGTTTGCTGTTTTTACTCACTCTACATGCAATTCCAACAAGTTTGTGAATGGAAACTCAGCATCATTCTATAATTGGAATCAATGAATAAATTATTTTTCCTTTCCTCTGTAAAAAAGCATTGACGTTCTCACTAAACTTTCAAACTTGAAACGCAGTGAAGACAAATTTTGCTTGACGCCATAATCATTTGAGAAGTGAAATTCTATGAGCGAAAAGCTTTCCTTGTTTTCCTTCCAGTAGCCGTTGTGACCGTAGTACTATACTGCAGAGAAATGTGACGGGGATCTTAGGGTCACATATTTACTTTCGGCCTGTCATTGCAAGGTAGAGGAAGTCTACCTCGGCCAAGGGGCAACTTGGATTATATCCTTCGTGGAAAGGTGCTTTTTACAGTGCCTGCAGTTTACCAGTAAGAAATAAATGCTATACTTGAAACAGACATCAATGACAGTGAATTTTTCAGCCAAGATAAAGACCAAAAGACACTGAACATTTGCGTACGGATGTACAATAGCGAGCACGTTTCAAATGCCGTTAGAAGATATACTTGTATTTGCAAGACTTGAGGGGCCTTGACGCCTATGAACCACCAACGGTTACCTCCAAAATAATTGCACGGTCAGTGCACGTTTTGGAACAATCAATGCAATGTAGTAAAACACCAGGTGTCTGCTTAAATTTATAAATAAATAAATAGATAAATTTATACAATTTTTGTGCGTAATTTCGCTTTTGTTACAGCAATGGAAATCTCATGGAACACATTGAATTGGTTGGTACATCTCTCTTTCACGCTTTTGAAAGGATGCTCAGTGACCGTATCTGTGATACGAGTTTCACCAGTGCACAAATGCAAGAATATTTTAATGGCGGGTACTGTTGGGATGGATATTTATGTTTGGCATCCACATCTGGAAGATTTGTCTGAAGAAAATATCGAATTGCATCATTTCTATCGGGTCGTGTGCACTATGGAAGAAAGAAAGAAAAAGAAAAACATTTATTTCCAAAAAGTACAAACATGAAATGTCAATACATTGGTTTTTAAAACACCTTAACCTAAAACATCCTTAACTGATAATAACACATTGGTATCGTGATACACGTGTAAAATGTAACAAACATCACTGAAGAACAGTTATTCCTAAACGCAGCACAGCTCTTAAACGGCAATACTGTTGGCGTCGTTAAATAGATTATATTTTCATTAACTCCTGGAATGAAGAAGCGATTCTTGTGTAATTTTAGTGAGGCAGATCTGCGGTTGGCTTAGACTCCCAAGTCATTACGGAAGGCGGGAGCGCCTCCTGGAGACCTAGTAAATATTACAGGCAATTTACCGCTGCCACCAAGGACGTCGTGGCCACTGACAGTTCTGAAATAGGGTACAAACCTCGTCCAGCCGTGACGCTTGACAGCTGCCGCTTAAATCCAACAGTAAAAATGTTGCATTGATTTTTGTGCGTTCCTATTGTTTTCTTCAACACAAAAGAGATTTTCATTCGAAAGCGTTCTAGATTTTCAGTAATGAGTTAATTTTCACTGAATGAGATTGTACTTCTGAGAACAAAAATTATTCATCGTTAATGTCTTTTCACTTTAGGAAAATTTTAGTGTTCATTATAATTTTACTTCGATGTAACACTTTGAAAAACTAATTTTTTCTAAATCTTCCATATCTTAATACGTAACTTTCGTAAGCAATTTAATTGTTCCGTGAGTTGTATTAAATCTAACTTAGGTCAGTGGACACTTTCATCACAAAGTAACTGACTGAGACAAGCTTACAATGACAACAAATCTTAAGAAATATTTCAACCGACACCTCAGCATCAGCTGCTTAGGTTCATAAGTCAACGGATTAGTACGTCAGTGTCACATCTTAATCCAAGTTTACCACACTACTCAGAACAAAAGTCTTTACTGTTGGGTCAATATTAAATCTCAAGGATTTTAACATATATTTCTTCACAAGCTATTCGAATAAACAATATCGTGTATTGAAACAAAACTGATACCACAATTTAATAAGTTTGATATGACATCGACCCTTTGGTAGTTTTTTGCGTATAAACTGCTTTCAGAAAACGAAAGTTCAGTGCAACCAACACTAGCGATGGGATGAGCAAAATTCATTTTCTTAACTCCAGGGTATATGAGGGGGGTTCCCTAATGAAGCAATAGCTGTTTTAAACATTATGTATTTATTTTCGCTCTAAATCCTTCAATAGGTTTCAAATTGCACGTTAATGGAGCTAATACATTGGTTTACAATTCAATCTTTTTCTTTGAAAATCACTTTTTGATTGCAAAAATTGGGCCAAGAATCATCCACCATTCCGGAGCCAGTCTCGTAACACAAACACGCTTCCCGTTAACTGTCTGTCATGTATGTTTGAACGGTAGAATCAACCCTCGTCACGGCCTCTACAACGACGAAGGCCTTGATTTTTTAATCTGCAAGTAATGACATTGACCTGATTTTTAGGGTACGAATACGCAGGTAGCCTGGCTTCGCTGGTCGTCTTCATATTGCGGGGAGATTAGAATTTCGCCACCAGGGAAGTGCTGGCGAGGTTGTGGCAGCCAACGCGTGGGTACATTGAGTGCGCAACCTTCGCTGGCATAGACAACATTCATCAACATAACGGAATAAAACGCCAGGTGTCTCCATTAATTTAAAAATAAATGAATATATTTTTTGAGCGTAATTTCTCCTGTGTTATTACCATGGAGATCTGCTTGCTTGGTTGGTAGGTCATATTCAAATGATATAAAAACCATGCCTTTGGTCACTTATGTTTATCCAGTCAAAAATATTGCGTGAAAATTGAATCTATTGCTAAGAAAATGCAGCTTATCACGATGAATAACATACAGCAAATTTTTTCAAAAACATCTTTGCTAACACACAGTATTTGCTTGCTTGGCTGGTCCGTCTCTCTGTGACGCTCACAAGGACGCTCAATGACCGTATCTGTGATACGAGTTTCACCAGTGCACAAGTACACGAATATTTTAATGGCGGGTACTATTGGGATGGATATATTTGTTTGTCATCCACATCTTGACTAATTGGAAGGAAACCATCGAATTTGTCATTTTTGACGAGTCGTGTACACTAGTTGCCTATAAAATGAGTTAGTGTAGGAAAATAGAGATGATGCCAACATTTTTTCCGTGGCAGTAAGTACATATAGGAAAAGGCGTCTTATAAAAAGATTGAAAAAATGTATTCAAACATTGTGGTGAGCAGTCGCTGATTTGTGTCTGGCCTTTTTTACCTGATCGGGTACAAAGGTATGAATTAAGTACTAAAAACTGAGTTTATCTCATTGAAACCTCCCTAATTTCTCAATCATCAGTTGCACCTCACTTCAGCTTGGCTGAAGTTGATGATGAATTTGAATTAAATTATTACTAGCAGAGTAAGCATTATTTTGTTTCAGTTTGAAGGCCGTTCTAATTTATTGTGACTACCTTGTTCAGTTTTTGCGCCAAAAGATCATCTGCATTTACACATTTCTGTGAATGCATCTTTTCCTCGACTGTTCTTCATTTCTAAAATTGAATATTTGAGTAAAATGACTTAGTTATTTACTTAACTACTCAAATAACTTAACAAACTACTTAAATAACTTAAGAAACTACTTAAATAACTTAACAAAAGCTTTAGCTTTTGAGAGCTTTCTACGACTCATTCTGCTTCTAGAATTATCGCCTGATTTCGTGATATCATCCACCTCAGGTCACCAAGTCAATTTTCGAGGAGCTACAGGTCTGGAGAAAATGGAGGCCATTCTAATGAGCAAGTGTTATTGAATCCCAACAGTTTACGGGCAGTTCAGATTATCTCTGCTTACAGTTCCTTGGGAAGTGTTTTATCTGTTAGTAAGCGTAAGCAAAATGACATGCAATCAAATACAGATTCGCTTATTTATTATTTTTAGTTAGTTCTTTATTTATTAGCGCAACCAAAATAAAGACAAATACCGATACAAGGGGCGGGGATGGGAAGGCACGAGTCCGTTTTAGTGACTGCGTCGAGACCTTGAATGAGACCTTTCTTGTGCTAGAAATTTGCTGCCGTGCTGACATTGCCGCTTTTTCTTCACTGACGTCTGGAACTTTTGCAACGTTGACTCCGTTCTTCAGTTATTCTATCAACACGCTATAACCATCGAAAGGACTCTGTTTACAATTGTACAGTAAACAAAGCAAACCTCACATCATATGTTGGGACATATTTCTCTCACCATCATTTGTATGTATATGCATGCATTCACTGCAATGGAATTTTCATTGCGCTTTTCCAACGTCATTTTTATCATCAACGTCGTTTTATGTGAACTTACAATGTGTTTTTGTCAGGAAGAGTGAGTTTTGAGAACTTCCGAATTTTGGAAGAACTTAGAGAATGAAAATGTTTATTTGACCTACAGTTAAAGAAATTCTGATGGCGATTGAATAGTTTTTTCACTAAACTAGGGAAATATTTGAAGTTTATAAATTGTCATCTATGAGACAATCCACCCTAAAAAGTTTTTGCCAGCATGTCGCGCTGCGATCTAAATGCTCATATCTTTTATTATCAACGCTGGTTTGGTCTCAATTAACACCAGTCCGTGGACTTAATTACTGGATACGTATTACTGATTTTCAAGCACATTTTGTCCCTATGTCTTATAAGCGTATGGACTCTTCTAGTACAGCAATGCTTTCAATTCCTTCCACCTTTGCTAAGGCCGTCGATATGCAGGAATAAGTTTAAAACCATAGTGCCCCATGCAAGGTAATTTTCTTTGTCTGGTCACGAAACAATCGAGCGTAAATGAGTGCACTAATGTGCAAGTAGGCGTTGAAGAAATCTATTATTTTATTCAACGCTTATAATAACATCAAAATCCTATAACAGATCACATCTAAATTCCCTCACCCTCAAATCTGCTTAACACTTTGAGTGTGACTTGACCCACCGGTGGTCACTGAGGGGATTTTCATAATGCTGCTAACCGATCAGCAGTTCCAAACTCAATTTTCATAAATGCGTATTGAAAACTAAAAAAGGTACGATCTATTTAATGTTCACCATTTTTTAAATTGATCCCTAATAATAACTCCAATCTGAGTGGATGCTGAACTTCAGTTTAACCGCAGTTAACGGGCTAATTTTACAATGTCAGCTCAGAGCCCTCTGGCGTTATGGCGGACAACCACAAGGAGATTCCAATAACAATCGGCCCGTTAGTCGGACTCTACGGCTGTAATTCTTCCGCATCTTTTTTTTACAGACGCTCGCAATCTGCGTAGATTTCCACTTCAGTCCCGAAATGAGCGGAGTTGCGGCGTACAAGGAAGTATCCGCCGAAAGTAGACGACCTCCTAATTCACGTAGGAACGGAGTTGCCACGAAACATATTTCTTTACACACACAAAAGGGTTGTAAGTATGGTATCCCAGCTCCTTAACTTATGGCAGAAGTTCTTAACCTTGTTGGAGGCACTGAACCCCACAAGTTCCATCTATGCATTCTTTGAACCCTTAGTAGTTGGAAAAAATGGTGTGTATGTTTTTTCTTCAATTTCAAAGCATATTTATATAACTATATACTGTATTAGTGCATAAACTGCACCACGCCGAACCCTGGGGTTCGACTCACCGAACCACTGGAGTTCGATCGAACCCAGGTTAAGAACCACTGACCTAAGGACGGGAAGTGGGTCAGTGGACAGCAAGCTCAGTGAGTAGATTCCCTTCTAACCACTTCTGCGTATCTTCTCCGTTAGCTATTATCACCAGGGAGCTGCAGTCTAGTGAAAACACTGCAAGTGCCGAACTGGGATCGATCCAGGGTTTTTCAAGTGTCGAGTCTGATGCTTAACTGCTCGTACCACGGAGAAGGCGTGAAGATCGTATCGTCGCTTAATCCACTAATTAACAACACACAGTATTTGCTTGCTTGGTTGGTCCGTCTCTCTGTGACGCTCATAAGGATGCTCAATGGCCGTATCTGTGATACGAGTTTCACCAGTGCACATGTTCAAGAATATTTCAAACGCGGGTACTATTGGGATGGATATATTTGTTTGTCATCCACATCTTGACTAATTGGAAGGAAACTATCGAATTTGTAATTTTTGACGAGTCGTGTACGCTCGTTACTATTTATATTATTAAAACTTTCATCGCGGGAATAAAATATCGCGTTAACCTCTTAATTTCGCGGAAAAATTTGGAATCCTTCACTTTTGAACTCGGATTGAGCGCTCGGGAAAAGTCCCCTGCGCGTTGGCGACCACGTGTTGTTGGCAGGCATTCAAGACACATCCGGCAGTTCACATCTGAGTGCGTCACAGCGCCGAGTGAGTGACCATCCAGAGGTGAGGCAACGCCAGGTCAACGGGCCCGCTGACCGGCACGTACGTTCGCTGCCGCTCGTAAATGAAACTTTTCTGCCGAGAAATGTACTTCCGTCATTCAAGATCGCCAAGATGTTTGAATGTATTCAATGTTCGACTGTATATTCAATGATGTTCAATGTCATATGCTCTTATTACAGTGGTTCTTAACCTGGGTTCGATCGAACCCCCTGAGGTTCGGTGAGGCAGTTTCAGGGGTCCTTTGAACTTAGAGATTTTGTGTGCAAATGATGCATGGTAAAGTTTGTGCACTAATACAGCATATAGTTATATAAATAGGATTTGAATTTGGATGAAAAAAGCGCATTTTATTTTTCCAACTACCAAGGAAGGGTCCGATGAATGCGTGTATGGAACATGTGGGGTTTGGTACCTCCAACAAGGTTGAGAAGTATTAGAACAGTAGAACATAAAGCAATGACCTCGCGCATCTCTCTATTTCAAAGCGATACTCTAAAATTTGGCGTCCCTTTGAATAAAAATACTTACTTGCTATAAGCATCCAATAGATGTCCTGTCAAGCAATTTTAAAAAACTAAGTTGAGCTTGAGGATAAGGGTTAGGCAAAATTACTAAAGCAAGTAATTAAAAAAGAGAGGAGCACAAGTGATGATAGATTGAGGAAGTTGCCCAGCTGACCTCAGGGTCGCCAAATTGATCAGTTTTGGGGGCCGAAATATTAAATTTCACATCTTTTCCAAATGAGTTTTGACCTTACATTTGAGGTGTCCTATCGGGAAATCAATGCCTGTTTTGTTTCTTTTTTCAAGAGCAAAATATCCATCGCAAAATGAAGGAGTGGATTATAAAACTGTGAAGCGATAAGTCTTATTTACCGGCAACACGATGCTGGCATTTGTGAATTGAGGTTGCTAGATTTTTTCTCACACTCAAAATGCTCCAGCTACATTAAAAATAAATTTTTCTCACTCTGCTTCTGGCAACCCGACAAAGTTGCCGGAAGCAGAGCGAGTAAATTTTTTTTTTAAAATATCTGGAGCATTTTTACCATGAGAAAAATCAAGTAACCCATATTCAAAATTGCAGGCTTAGTGTTGCTGGTAAATTAGACTGACCGCTTCACAATTTTATTTGAAATTCATTCATTTTGTGATAGAAATTTTGTTTATGAAAAAAAACATTCATTAATTCTTATATATCCCAGCTAACCCATGCATGTTTACAGGTAGATTTAGCCATACCTAAACGAATTTATCTAATGTGTATAAAACGTCTACTTTAGCTTCAAGCTTATAAAAATATTTGGAAATATTTTCAACTCTTTTCTTCGCGTTTTCCTACTGCATTGGATCTTATTCTTGTGAAGTGTTGCTCATTTCAGCTTTATTTTTTCTTTTAACTTTAATTTTTTTCACTTTTCAACACCAAAGTTTACCGTAAACCTTAGGCAACTAAATTTATTCATGCCCCTTCATCATTACAGAGAGAGTCAAGACAAAATTGCATCTCATGCTCTTCCTGAGAATGAAACGTCCGGCTGTCTAATTAGACGAGTCATTCTGACGTCTCTCGTTGCGTTATTTCTACCTGCCTAAAGACACGACGTGAACAAGAACGAACCCACGCAAAAATTTTATTTGGTTGCGTTCTGGGAAGCGGTCAGGAAATTGAGAAGCTCATTTCATGCAGTGTTTAGGAAGACCACTACCTGCTTGCTTCTGTGCGCTCTTGTGCAACAGCGGAAATGCGACCGGCGGTTTGAGGACCACCAGTTCAAAGCCCTTGTGTCTCGCACTCAGGGAATTTCACTTGCCTAACTGAAAACAGCCTACGAAGGCCTAAGGAAACATGATCAGCAAGGAAATCATTTGCTAAGCGAAATGCCATCTGCTCGTATGTTAAAATGAAACGACAAAGGGAAGCCCATGGTCGATTCACGAGCAATAGCTTACGCAGGCGTACGAAAACATGATCAGCAAGGAAATCATATGCTAAATTATATGAATATATGTCAAATGTTCATGTACTAAAATTAAACAACTTAGAGAAGCAGATGTTGGATTCAGCAACAAATGTTTACGGAGGCCAAAAGAAGCATGATCAGCGAGGAGATCACATCAAATCATGTACTAAATCAAATGCTAAGTCATATGAACATATGCTATAAGTTTATATGTTAAAATGAAAAGACATCGGGAAGCACATGTTGGAAAATTCTGCATTCTGAAATGGATGCCTTGACGTCATGCCGATGACGCGGTAAAAATTTGCAAAAGCACAATGTGATTTTAGATGCAAAACTTGCTCGCTGTAGGAGCTCATTGAGGTGAGAAATTGCCTAAATTTTTGCATCGTGTAGGAAATTTCGCCTTAATCAACTCACGTGATGAACTTGCCAAAGTATTTTGCAATTTACGATGATGAAGAAAAGGTTTTGATATTCAGCGTCTTCATGGCTGACGGCGCGCGACTCACTCTTAAAATTTAAAATGAAATCTGTACTGTACAGAATTTGTTATTAATCTTTCTCGTAATTCCAATCTTATAATCGACAAAATAAATTGTTTTCATCTCTAAGAGATCCGGGAAAGTTTTCATATTTCTTTATAACTATGTAGCTATCATTATTCTCGCTTTCATTACTGCCGCTCAAATTTCATTGTATTATTATACAGTGCGTTTAGCTAATTTTTGTTAATTACTTAATTTTAACTTTTAATTTTTGCTTACTTTGCCAATGACTTCATTACTAAATTGTATTTTCAAATTTAATTAAAAAAAATGTATTTTAAATAATCAAAGCAAAATTTAACTCACGTTTAGTTTCCAGAAAGAAAAACCTGTGAGATGCTGACTAAAATTAACATGCGAGCAATTCATGAAAAAATCTTCTGCATCTGTAGAATTTTCATGAAATAAATCTAGCGGACGACCCAGCCGTGCTAAATGACAGCGATTTCTCTTTCTACAGCCGAAGAACGATCAGATGCTCAATTATTCGGGAGATAAAAGATGAAAAAAGAAATACAAAACCGTTTATTTCAAAAAAAAGTTGACACATAAAATGTATTAAAACACATTGGTTTTTAAACAATTTTTAATGTAAAGGTCCTTAATTGATAGACAAACCATACGAGGTGAGTGAAGCAATGCAAGAGATCGCCGCTCACCAAGTCGTCCTTGAGAGAGTTTTGGCTCCTGTGATTGGCCAGCGGCTTGCGGTTGGTGGGGCGAACGTTTTCTTTGAAAAAAACAGAAAAACAATTTATTTGCAGTAAAAAAGATACAAAAAACATCAGAGGTTTTTAAAATGCTTTATCATAAAGATTCTTAGTTGATATACATATATGTATTATCATCATAAGTATCGTAATACCCATGTTGTGGTCGAAACAAATGGCGTCTTGTGTTCAAGGCAAATGAGAGTCAGTACCATTTAAAAAATTATAACAAAAATTGAGCGCAGTTTGTAAAATGTTAGCCAACACACATCCTAACAGTTGCAGATCACTCACTCGCTAGCCCAAACATGTCTTTGTAAAATGATAGACCTCTGTGAGGAGTTGAAGCTTGTTGTTTGAAATAAAAAATCTCCCAATGTTGCAAATCTAAGAACAAAATACGTTCGAAAATATGAATTACTTTTAACTGGGTCTGGTAACAAATTTGTTCTACTGCAAAGACTGTTATAAAATGATATGATCAACCATGGAAGTACTAATAGGACTTGAAATAATTTTTAAATATGATCTTGGAGTTTAATGAAGGGCCATTGGAATTAAACTGTACCTTTTGCAGCCTTTTCAAACTTTTGAAACTTTTTTTATTCGTTTACAATATGTACCTTGTGTTTATTTCAGTCGAAAATCCCTTTGTTTTCTGATTTTTCAAAGACATTTATCTTTGTAAAATGAAGTTCGTTACGCGTTCAAATCTTTAGAGTTTTGTGACTTTTGATTTTTTAACTTTTTATGAATATTACCATGTTGCTTGCTATACGATCCGTTGATGGGTCGCTTGAAAATTTTTAACAATCTTTTACAGCTGTTAGTATTTATGGACTGAGGTAATGTTTGATATTTATAAAATTACTCACAACTTTTTACTTAAAATTAGAGTTTAATATTGAACTTCAGTTTAACCCATCGCAGTCAAAGTGTTAAAGACTAAATATGATCCTCCTCCAGGTACTTTCCTACTGTAATTCATCTGCGAATCATTTTCTCGATCTGAATTTTGTTAAAATATTCTCCGAAATCATTTAGTGTAGAAAATGGCAGCGAAAGCAAACAATGTAGCCCATTCTCGGGCTGCTAGCCAGGTTCCGTTCCGGCAGACACCAGTCACGAGCAGGCCTCAGAGGATCAAGAAAAGAAAAAAGAACAGCAGTATATTTTCAATAAAAAGTTTTCAAAAAAACCGTCATTGGTTCTTAAAGTGTCTTAACATAAAAGTCTTTTATTGATATGCCAAGACTTATTTGATTTCTCATTAGCAGTCTTCAGTTCAAGCACTAGTAAATTCTCTCTAAGTTGAGCTTATAAATTTGTAAATTTAGAGATGTAAATTGTGCTATTATCTCACGCGAAATGGGATCTAAAAGAGTTCTTGGTGTGGAATTTGAATTAGAAAAATTAAAAGAGTAGAATAATTATACAGGGTTTCACAGTTGTTGTGTGAGAGAGTAATGCGTTGGCTAAAAAATGCTTAACTGGGATCCGAATCTCAATGCATGTCTCAATCGCCTACCTGAATTTACTCAACACTTTGACAGAAGCGTGACCCACCGGTAGTCACTGAGGGGATTTCCACAATGCTGCTGACCGACCAGTAGTCAAAAACTCTATTTTCACGACTACTCAATCAAAACTAAATAGTGGCGCATTCAATTTAATGTTTGTTCCTTTGAACCTTTTTTGTGCTAGAACTGACTTTTATCTGTGTTGAACATTGAACTTGACTTTAACTAAACGTGTTCAGAGAAATGAAGTGTCGCGTTCCATCATGAGACATCGGCCTCACACGTCCTAGCCTTGCGTGACCTCAAGAGGTCGAATGAGAAAACGCTTAGACTTTCATCCCCAAAAACATCACTCAAATACATAAGGATTCCATACCGAGTTAGGCAAAAACTGTTGGTTTCAAAATTTTTTGCGACTTAACGTTTGTACAAAAGAACGTTTTCATTATCAGAGCGAGTAAAAATATTGGAAAATCGGTTGTAATTGTTAAAAATTCGCGTAAATATGCTAAGTAGTTTGGAAGACTTTCTGTTTTCGTTTAAGAATTATCAGTTTTTTGCGTGCGTATAGAAAACTGTGTAAAATCCTATTGATGCTCATGCCAAAATCAAACCAATTAGTCATATTAGGATTGAAATGTCACAACTTCGTTGCGTATCCTGTCTACCGGCGTTTGGGATAGATGTACGAAGCAATCTGTATTTTCAATGTTAATGGTAAATATCAGTTGATTAAAACCTGTACAAAATTCTGGTGGTTAAAGTAAAACGATCCCGATCATCCACTTTTCTGGCTGGCGAGTGAGCCACACGGAAGACAAAGTAGAGCCTTGGCTTAGCCTTGGAAAGGAGTTCGCCATCATACGCTACCGCCTCCACTAATCTTTGCCCGAGCTTTCCTGCACCCTGAGAAGGCCTGCGCTGCGCACACAACTTCACCGCCACTGCTATTGGAGTCCCAGCCCTGAGAGGTGGGAAGGAGTGGTTCCCATACCGGGGGGCTCGACGTCACTCTTCGCAGCTCTTCGCTTCTGCTGCTGCGGGGCCGTGTTGCGACACGAGGTGAGGCTCACTAGCTGTCAGCCAGACGTTTCCCTCGCCCCTTGCTCACTTTTAATAATAAGTGGATGATCCCATAGGACCGAACCGTTTATCTAATCTTTTCCCACCAGTGTTTGTGCCGTAGTGTACTCGTTAATTCCCACTAAATCCTAATTCAGTGATACTTGTTTTCTATTCTAATTCAGTGATACTTGTTTTCTATTCCAATTCAGTGATACTTGTTTTCTATTCCAATTGAGTGATACTTGTTTTCTATTCTAATTCAGTGATACTTGTTTTCTATTCTAATTCAGTGATACTTGTTTTCTATTCTAATTCAGTGATACTTGTTCTCTATTCCAATTGAGTGATACTTGTTCTCTATTCCAATTGAGTGATACTTGTTCTCTATTCCAATTGAGTGATACTTGTTCTCTATTCCAATTGAGTGATACTTGTTCTCTATTCCAATTGAGTGATACTTGTGCTCTAATTCTAATAATTTATTCTAGCATTAATGTATGCTGAATCATCGATTCTAACTTCTCATGTCCTGTGTGCAGGTGCCTGTGGGAGGTCCCGGCACGGACGAGGAGAGCGGATACTAGTTGCTTTTCAATAAAGAAAATATTGTCATTTAGGAAAGGAATAACTTTCCACTTAACTCATACACTTGTTTGCTTCAGCCTATAAACTGTAGGTTTAAAGTAGGATTGATAAATTTAAATCTCAAACAAATCCTTAAGATTTTTGTATAAAACCTGCCTCAAGGTTTTTGCTTTATTTCACGACAATTCTCCAACCGAATTAACGAAATTTTAGCTGCGAACTAGAACACAACGACTGCAACCGTGAGATGGCAATCTGAGCACCAGATCTCAATACTGTGACTGCGGCTGGTGACTCAAGTTTAATGTTCAAATCAAATTCAAAGTCAATTGTTGTGAACAATTTTGAAAATACCAGACCGTAATTAGATCGCGTTTTTATTTAATCTTGTTTGAGTAATTTTAAAATTGAGTTTGTGACTACTTGTTGGTCAGCAGGATAATGAAAACTCCCTCAGTGACCAAATATGGCGCATGCAAACTTTTCTTGTCACATTATTTTCTAAAAATACGTCGTGGTCAAAGAGTTAAATAAGACAAGACGCCATCAACCTTTCTACTAAGACTTAGCTATCTAAGTACTGTACATATTGCATTTAATGTAGACTGTTATTGGAATGCAAACAAATGGTGTAACTCTGACAACGATTTTATACAGAAGTTGTATATACTTTTTCACAAAGCAGGCTCAAATATCTCACCCTATGATAGTGCTCATTCTGACGACGTAATATTTTCTCCCGTAAAGCTAACTTTCTATCGTACATAGCATTTATTTCAGTGGGTTCTAGAAGTGCGGTCGATGAAGGTGAAACTCGCCAAAGTGTCGCAAAAGAAAAATTTGAAAATTTTTTTGTCGTAGTGCAACAGATTGGAAGTATGTTCATTTGGATTTTTTCCAGACAAGCCCCGCCACTAAAGCAACACACAAGTTCACCCACTTGTAACTTTCGAAATAATGCAACTATCGACTTCAAATTATTCTCAAACGAAAGATTAAAACATTCATTCGTTTGAGAGTAATTTGAAGTCGATAGGTGCATTATTTCGAAAGTTAGAAGTGGGTGAACTTGTGTGTTGCTTTAGTGGCGGGGCTTGTCTGGAAAAGATCCGTATGTTTTATTTCAAAGTTGTCTTAAGCCTTTAGAAACTTGCTGGCTTTACTTAACATGGCATGATACAACTAAATTATCACAGGGGTGCGATTGAGAGAAAAAAATTATCCCAAAATCAAATAATCGATGGAGAAAATCTGATCTAACAAACAAGCATCGAGGTTCTTGTCCAGGGAATATTTTCCAAGCTTAAAAAATAGAAAAAATTACTTGAAATCGAAGCGATTATCGTTTTATATTTTCTGGATGCGTGGCAGGCTGTTTGCTGTATAGCAGACCAACACCGGCTAGATCTGGTGCCAGACGTTCAACGAGTTGACGTCGCCATACCGCTGGCAGCTAAAACAATGCTTTTGACTTGGCTTCGCTACGTAGAAAATCAGCAGAGCTTATAAATAACAGATAATTGCTGTTTGTTTTTATGGCCAAAATTTCCAAGTTTGAGTCCATTTTTAAATAAAATTTCAGCGCTGAGCCTCTGGCAGCCATGAATGCTAACCTGAGTCACCTGTGGGATAAAATCTAAAACCTGATTGAACAGAAATTAGATGCGTTGAGCCGGAAAAATTTCCATTGCAGAGGCTTAAAATTATTTCGTATTTCTGTCACTTGTGAGCGCAGGCCAGAAATGAACAATTCGGTGCCAGTTGGAAGAAACCTTAGACAACTACAGCATTGCGTAAAAACAATGAACTCTACAATCAATGGTAAGAAAGGCTCATCAAAGAAAAGTTTCAATTGAACTCAACCATATTCAAATCTGTCAATTGCACTAGACTTGATAAAGAATCTAATACTTTATCTCCTGTGTTAAGTAAGTTACTGAAATTGCTTAAATTGTTTAAATTGCACAGTCGTACTGGCGTTTGTTGCTTTTTAGAAACCAGTTATCGTTCGAGCCCCTCGTAGACGGACATAAAACACATTCGGAAACAAAAAATCACGCGAATTCCTCGAGTATTTTGTCAAAAATACAAGTACGAGCAAAAAATATGCAGTAGCAGACAACCGCGCATCACAACAACGCGTGTCCGTGACGTCACGGCGCATGCGCAGCTATCTCCAGTTACATCACATCTGCTCCTCCAGTTTCCTGCGCGCGCTTCCGAAACATTGCACGTAGATAAGAGATCTCTGAGAAACACCACTGTTGGGAACTTCCCTGCAAATCTTGTTGTCAGAGATAAGCAGGAAATGCGCAGATTGTGCAAAGGAAGATATACAGGAGTAAGTATCACTTTGGAATTGCCAGCTGTGGCATCAGAAGCATTTCGCAAATGAGCATAACTTTAAAACAAATGCTATCATAGAGTTTCAAGTGATATCTGTTTTGGAGTTGTGTTTTCATTTATGAATAGAAGAACTGTTGAGCAATATCACTTTCCTGATTTTGTGATCTATCTTTTTCATAACCATGTGTGGATATCAGCTAAGGATCTTTAATGTTAAGGTAATTTAAACCCCAGCGCCATACATTTCATGTATCAACTCTCGTGTAAATTAACTGATTTTCTTTCTTTCTCCTCCTCGTATGATACGTTTGTTTAAGGACGTCTTATGTTAAGAAAGTTTTGAAAGCTAATATGCAGGCATGTATCTCACGTGTCAACTTTTTTTTAAATAAACGGTTTTTCTTCTTTCTTTCTTTCTTTCTTTCTTTCTTTCTTCTAGCAGGCCGCTTACTGATTCCACATACGTACCATTCAATTAGTTTTGAACAGAAGCAGTTGCTCACCCACACTACTAACTGGTCATTATCAATAGCCATTTATTGAAGAAATGGCTCAAACCATTTCCTAGCCAGCAGACATTGACTCCCGTAGAGGCCCACGCTCGTAGTTCCTACCAAAGTTTTGAGAGGAGAAGCTTTGTCTTGAAATTAACCCTGCTGAGTCCCAAGTCGCATCTTCGAAAGGCAACCTTCCCTTCAACCGACCCGCACCATAGCTTTAGCTCATTTTGCATGAAGGACTCTCCAGTTTTGCTCATGGTTCGTCAAAAAGGAAGTGTAATAGATTATGAACAATGGTGAAACGAAATGGATGAACCAACATTTATTCTACTCCTTGAGACTTTACTCGACATATATTCTACTTTACTCTACTCAACTGCCTTGTGAGTACAAAATCAACAAGCGCAGTGCGGACCGCTTTCCTAAAAGTATGATACTTAACGAGACCTAAATTTATTTGTACAAATATACCGTGTGTCCCCCAAAAACCCGAACCGAGTATTTATTCTCCTGTATCAGTAATACCGTCATAAGAATACCATAAGCATTTAATTTCTTTCAAGATTAACCCATAGAAAAGGTATTACTGATTATGATTGTACTACTGATGCATGAAAATAAATACTAAGTTCGGGTTCTTGTGGTACATGCTGTATATATATTTACAAACACACGCGTTCACACGTACACTATGCACCCACAATCAAGAAAACGATTGATGCTAAATTTAGACTAAAAATAAGATAGCAGCTTCATCTGTTTCAATACTGCCATCAACGTTTTAAAAAGAGGTGGAAAATCCTGCATTCGAAGCGTCCTCATGTTTTTAATCGGAATTGCTTTCTCATGTTCTCCGAACGTTCGCTGGTGTCCTTCCTTCCTAGTATTTGTTAGAAATGTTCGCCTCGAGGTGGTCATGAATTCTTTTCTCTCATGCAAGTCACCCCTCGGATACGATAAAAAGAGATCACGTACGAATATAAAGAAAAGAAGAAAAAGAAAAAACAGTTTTTCCAATAGAGATGGTACAAAAGTACCATCATTGGTTTTTAAAATATCTTGAAGTTAATTCACTGCGAATAGAAATTGATTGTTCGTGGACTACCAATAGAAAAGTACTAGCCTGTAAAACCTCAGACGTTGGGTAGAAGATAAAAAATGTAAGAGACGTTCAACGTGAGCACATCTTGGGCAAAACGTAAAAAAGGAAGAAAAATGTAAAAGATGTTCAACGTAAGCACTTTTTTCATTTGAATCGTGTGCAGACATCTACACTTCGTCTAAAGTTACCATGGGAAAGATATTTCTTACTGGTGTAAAGAAAACATCATCATCAGATGAGAGATATTTTCGGACAACTAATCAAAATGGATGTAAAATACTTTTTTTACAATTGACACAGGCATTAACTTTGTGTTTTTCATGTACAACCAAAACTGAGTTTTAGGTCTCAATTGATTTGTTAATTTAATTATTTTAGCCATTTTTATTCATTTATTTGAAGTACTGTTAATTTTAGCAGCTGAGCACTCATGTGTTTTGCTCAGGTTTATAAGTTTTTCTAAATTAGGGTAAAATCACTGCGCTGTGAATAGCTTAACACATTTCCTGCGAAGTGACCCCCCGGTGGTCACTTAGCTGATTTTCATGGTGCTGCTGACCCACATGCAGTCACTAACTCATTTTTGATTAATACTTAATGAAAGCTAAATAAACGCCAGATCCAGTTAAAGTTTTCAAAGTTGATTCCCACAATTGACTTTAAATTTTAATTGAATATTGAAGTTCAGTTTAACCCGTCGCAATTAACGTGTTAATGTTAAGAGCGAGTTATATAGTGGACGAGGCTCGAAAAGTATCTGTTTTCCACTCTATTTAGTTCGATTAACACTGACGAAGGAATTAACACTGTTCAGTCCAATTAACGTTGACGATTAATTTCATAATTTAGTTTGAAGCCATCAATAAGCCTAAATGACTAAAATTGAAATTTCGATGACATAACATTGAAAGTCATAGGCTCGACACGACAAGAATTAAAATTATGCTTCAGCAATTCACAAAAGTGCAGACTTATATGAGAACTTGGCAAAGGGAACAGTGAAATTTTCACTGTTCCCCTTACCAAGTTTTAGTGATTATGACCGACGATGAGCTGAGGCATGAAGCGTTTCATTAGAACAATTTCAAAGTTCCTCTTTACTATTACCTTCATGGTTAAACTGTTTTAATTTTATGGTATTTTTAAGCACCAATGTTTCAGCATTTCATGTTTGAACTTTTTTAGAAATCAACTGTTTTTCTTAGCAGAAAAGATATTCCTAATCATGTATGAAAGTCAATAGTGGAACAAACCTCACGTATTCCGGTTCGGTCTCGGTGGCAGCACCACGGTTACCTGCAGAAGCCGGAAAATTCGTCTGGCCTTCCTTGAAAGCGTCGGAAACGCGATGTCATCGTCTGCTGCTTGAAACAAACATGGGGATGCCCAGACAGAGTTTGCGTCGGTGCAACTATAGCGTGAGGTCAACCGCCATATATCGCCTACCCAGGTGCAGTTCGAGATGTACAAATTAAGCGTTTATCGCTAAATTAAATGCATGGAAATAAGTAATATCCATTAGTAACTTAACCTCACCCTATAGTACTAGCTAGAGGTGGACCTCACGCTATACCAGCACTGTTTGCTTCTTTAGCCACGTACTCATTCTGCACGTCATGTGCCGCCAGAGAGAAGATGACATCCGAACGTTTGTTTCAAAGTTAACTCCACTCGTCAGGATAAAGGACGTTTTTTTATCCCAACCAAGCCTGATACACATCATCTTTTACATTGGTTTTTCAAATGCCTCATAACTAACACCAGGACGCCATGACGGTTACCCCCGGTCAGGCCGGTGCCCATTTCCGATATCTGGGTAGAGTGGGGAGTTGTGGCTGAGTTCTCCCTTTTCACAACGAGGAAAAACACCGGGCAGCACTGCCGGGATTCGAACTGCCGACCCTCCCCTTGAAGGGAGCGCTCTCTAAACCACTCCGTCACAGTAACCGATCATCAGTAATTTGTGTTGCGGCATTGTGAGCTTAGCAAGTAGAAACAAACCATTATTGAAGAATAATGTTGATCTTGTGCACTTTTTGGGTTTTACAAAGAACTGGCTAAACAAAAGAATTAATAAAAGTTGGCTTATGACTGAAGTATACCAATAAAGACACTCGAACATGGTTCAAAAACTAATGTTGCAAAAGGCACATAAATTTATGTTGCCGAAATGTATCCCGAGAATAAAACACTGACCCAAAGGCTGGTCAGTTCACGTTCTGATACAAGTAAGAATCTCAGGCGGAACACACAATACCTCCATGTTACGACACAATACCTCCATGTTACGACACAATACCTCCATGTTACGACACAATACCTCCATGTTACGACACAATACATCCATGTTACGACACAATACATCCATGTTACGACACAATACATCCATGTTACGATAAGACCCATGTCATGTAAGAAGTATCTAACCCAATGGTGAGTTGATGAACATTTTCCTTCAAAGTCGGCTTAGGGAAATAGCTCCAGCATGTTCACATAGCATTCATCTCAACAATAGCATCTCAAGCATTCAGTATTCCCACAATATTAGTATCGTAAGATCAAATTCTGATAAAAATTCTCCAGTTCGCAAAATCGTTCTGCATGTAACTTTAATTGAGAGGGCATGATAATATTTCTTTCATATAATCATTCAGTGTATCATCGCGCATCATTGTACTATGCCTTTGGACAACATGAGAGTTAAGAACCTCATTAGAATCAGAAATGTATTCTTTTGAAAGTTTAATTTCTTCCCTTCGAGAGTTCGTCAAGCATGTATGAACGCAGAGAGCAGATTATAGCTGTGTATGATGAACAATTGGGAGGTGAGTGAGTGCCAAATGCGGCCGGCATTGTCATGTCAAATGTTCAGCATTGTCATGTGGCCTACTTTTTGGAGCGGAAAGCGAGAAGCTAGACTAGTATCGCAAATGCATACTATGATCTGTATTATTTATTTTTGATTGTGGTCTCACTGTGCATATGAAATAAAAGACATACTTGACTGGAGTAGAGTTGAAATATTGAGAGATATTACGAGTACATATTATGGCATAACATCTACAGTATTTATAAGATCTATAGTTTTCTATTTTTCCGGCTATCTCACTGCTCATCTGACATAAAATACACACTTGACGGGAGTAGAGTTGAATTATTGAGCGACATTGCGAGTATTATGAAACAATTTCTAATGGATTTGCCTTGCATGAAATCCTGGCTTGCGTCACAGACCAGACGCTGAATGGCTTAAGCAGCGAAGGACGCAGATGGAATTCAATGCTCCCTAACTAACTCCTCCTCAATCGTCAAGCTAATAATTACTATCCCTGCGCTAAGGATAGAGTTTCAGCGATGGCATTGCGCTGTCATTAAGTTTCCCACATTGTCATTTAGAAATGTCCTGATGTAAATCCTCAATGCCTTGATGTATATAACCAATGCATTCGTCTGCCTTGCTTCAATCTTGACTTCACTTGTGGTAAATATATTTTTTAAATTGTTTGAATTGCTAAATCTTGACTTCACTAGTGCCGTCTTATTAGGAAAAACTAATTGTTTAAATTGTTAAATCATGAATTCACTCGTGCAGATTTAATAAGGAAAAATTATTTGTTTGAACTGCTAGATCTTGACTTCACATGTGTAGACTTAACAGAAAAAATTAAGCCATGTGATAGTTGAGGCAATTTATCTTCTTCAAATAGTTCTTCAATTGACTCAAATTGTCCAAGGATTTTGAAGCGTGTGTTTTCGTTCCTTTAGTGGATAAAAATACGAAAAAGTGTTAACCCTTGGCGTTGCCATGTAGGTATGTGGGCTCGCCCCGGTTATAATGCAGAGCTAAATTTGACTGCTGTGACACATTTTATAGGAACATTTGAACATGTATTCTTGAATTGAGACGTCTTTATACACAGTTTGCATAAATTGTCTGACGCAAAATGGGAAAATATATTTTAGGTAATGACAAAAATATAAATGTTTCTGAATCATCAAGCATTAATTCCTTTTCACGAATTGTCTTCAAACCTCCCAAGTCCGTTGGAGCTCTCGCATGAATTTTTATTTTTAAGAAGACCTTAATACTCGAATCATGAAATGCAGAACTTACTTTTAGTAAATTTCTCCACGCTTTACGTGCACAGTACTTTGATGAATTACGCTCTGCATCGAGGAAACTTAAAATTCATTTAAGTTTCATTTATTTCTAAAATGCTTGCTCTAGAAACTATGCAACAAACATATTTTCACTTACTAGAACATCAAAAGAAAATTAGACGTTGTGTGTAATGATAAGTCAAGATGGATTCCTTTTCATGCATTTAGAGAAGCTCTTATAGGCCATCAGTTTTTCTTAAAAAATACATTTAAACAATTTAAAAAATTTTAAACAATTTATTTACCTCAAACGTTACAGAAGTAGATTGTTTCTCAAGTCTAGTTCAACGGTCCAATTTGAAGATAATTACCTGTGTAAATTCAGTAAAGTCAATTTTAACAATTTACCAATTTATTCAGCCTCATAGTGAATCAAATGTTTGTAAATTTTCATTGAACAAGTTATCTTTTTTACAATATTTGAGTCTAGTTTGATGCGACCTCAGGCAAAGGCGCAATTTCATGCTCCGTGAGTGCGTCGGTCTAACCGTCTAATAATCTCAGCGCATGTCACAAATAGAAGCTGATAATTAGGCCAATCAAGTTGCGCAGGGAGCTGCCTTAAGATTACGTTGACCTATTTGCATTTGTAATTTACAAACGTCATTATGAGACCTTGATTACAGTTTGAAAACGACAACCCAAGGATCTGCGTGCTGAACTTGCATGCATACCTCCAACTTATGACGTGTCTATAGCACGGTAAATTAATCAAGGTAAGGTCAAACCAGTTTTTTTCGCCGACCGTGTGGCAATGCTGACGTCATGGCAACGAACCAATAGCTGAGCTCATATTGCATTTGGCAACACTGCTAGCCTCAATTTTGGCACCGCTATTGGCCTAGCGATATGTCGAAATAGTGACGTCATAAAGTTTGTTTGAAATAAAGCCGTTCTATTGGCGAGCTGAGGAAGAGGAGGTGTATTTTCCCTCATAGAAATGGCTCTACCTCGTTTCCTCCACCGTGCCTATATCCCCCACCCTGTTCTCGGTTCCACCTCTGGTAATTCATTCTCATAATTTCGCCTTCATTTGATTAGTGGCTTCATTTTAACTCAGTTTGTTGGACTCTCAAATGAGGCCATAACTCCGGGCACGGATGAAGAAAATCATGCAAAGAATTTTTGTCCTCAATACATCGTGCATTCTTTCATAGTACATTCAATATTAATAGTAAATTTATAAACATTCGGCTCTTAAAAGCTTTACGCTTGTAAATCACGCATTCCCTCTTTCGCAGATAATTACGACAATTGACCATATTATGTACAATGGTCCTGATTAAATAAAGCAATAGCTTTTTTATCATTTTTCCCAGAATTAAACGCAGGTATAAACTGTGAAAATAAAATCAAATGTCCTGATAACCTTTAAAACAGTTGTTTTGTCTTCTTTGAATAAAAAATATATATTTACCATTTTTCTAATGCCAGGACTACTGTCCACACACTTCAACAATGACAACACATGATTAATGCACTTCAGTTAATGACTTTACACAATTGGATGCGTGTACGAAAGCATGTGCATTTAACACGTACACAAGCACAGAGAAAACGACAGCACGACACACGCACAAACGTGGTTCGCAGAACAAGCTATACCTTCTTTAATATCATTTAATACCAATCACTGTACAAGTATTGAATTCACTCAGTGAAATAGACGAAGTTTTTACTTGTCTGACTTGAATCGATTCCTTTAAGCTGTAAATTGTATCCCTGATTTCAGCGTTAGTGCAAGGAAATGCAACGCTACGGAGCTATCTACCTCGGAAGTAGAGTCGCCACATTGGCCTTTAGAAAGAAAGAAAAAGAAAGAAAAACAGTTTATTTCCAATAGAGCTGGTACAAAAGTACCATCATTGG
>JACJUY010001236.1:37602-50303 GCA_014220935.1 Platorchestia sp. MABIK
CAATTCTTTATTGATACTACAAACAGGTCATAAACATTGGTCTGGAAAGAGACATGAAATTACACAAGCGAAAAGGTAATACATGAATAAAGAACAAACGAGAGAAATGAATTATAAGGTACCTATCGCGCAGCGACACAGACGTCCCGACCGAAGTGCAACATGTGCAACACCGGCGAGGCAACCGAGCCCTGCGCTAATAATGTGAAGTAACAAGGACAGGCTGAAAGGCAACGAAGTTCAAACTCTTTCGAACATAAAGGGTCGCGCTGTTCTGTCGATGACAGAACTGCGGCAACACCTGGGTAAAGGGGTGAATTGTGGCTGAGTTCTCCCTTTTCCCAACAGGGAGAATCACCGGGTGGCACTGCCTGGAATCAAACTGCCGACACCTTCCCGTGAAGGGCGGGTTCTTAACCACACGAAATTAAAGGTTAACTTTTGTTGAAATTGAGCAAAGTTGATGAGTTGAGCAAAAAAAAAATCTGACAACTGTGCCTGGATAAGCCTTCAAGTGCCTCAACTAACTCTACGACCTCACAGTCTTAGACGCAAAATAATTTAAATCTACCCATTTTGCTCTTAACATCAATCCCTCAAATCCCCTAGAGTTATGTTATCTTAGTTACTTGTTTTTAAATGCATTGTCAAAATCAGATTTAACGATACAAAAGGAACGCATTTTTTCATGCTTTTTTCTCAATCATTTTTTTGTTCCGATAATTGGTATGGGCATTACGATACCCATATGTATCAACTAAGTATTTTAATGTTAAGATATTTTAAAAATCAATGTTGAATATTTCATGGATCAACTGTATTGGAAATAGACTGTTTTTGTTTTCTTTCATTTCTGAACAGCATGTAGGCACTTCAAACGTGACGGTAAGTGAGACGTCTCGAGAACGTGTGTTCACTTTGTATGAACACTGATTTTAATGGAGAAAGTCAGATTTTTTCAAGTACATTGTTCATTGTGTCCTTTAGTATTTTCAATGAGACAGCTAACTGATTTATAATACATGTAAAAATCTTACAAATCATTCGACACATGTGAACTATTCGGCAATTATGTTAACAATGTTTTCTTTCAAAAGCATCTTCTTTCTATTCAGTAGAAACACATTTTTGTGCAGACACTACAGCGAGCAATTAGAAATTGAATTAAGGCTAAAATTAAAAAACAGAGACAATGACTTTATCACTACTCCTGTAGAAAGATGAGTTGGATGAGCATCTTGCAAGTAAGAGGTCAGATGCTACAGGACTGTCTTTGACTCTTTTCTCGAGTAAAAAACAGTTTTTCTTTGAGGAATTTCATCTATAATGACTGACTGACTGTGTGACAGAGTGCACGAGTATAGTGTATCGGGTTGCAGTCAGTAAAAGTTAATTGAATTTTTCCATTTATGTAGTGTTGATACAATTAATTTCTGGGGTAGTGTGTGCATGCTCATTCGCATGTGTCTAAATAGATAATTAAGTATTTGATGGGTTAGGTTGCCAAAATGGATTTTGAGTTGCCGACGTTATGCAAAAACGTTATGTTAACGTGCTAAAATTTTAATTTATTGTTAGGTTGGCAACATAACGAGGAACTTAAACTGAAAAAAAGTCCATTTCAAAAGATTTCATAGCAATAGTAAATCTATGAAGATAATTTTTCGTCGTCCGCAGTAGTCTGAGATCGTGTTTGCAGCCCTAAATTATTCATTTGTTGCGCGTATTCATCGTTTGATTGCTTCGGAATTAATCCGCACTTCGTGTGTTACTCTGAAATTCTCCCATTCAGCTGAAAGAAGCAGTGGAGTGTTAAAAGAAACTATGTGCTAGCGAAACAGATGAAGTTATTTTAATGCATCATGAAAACTCATTCTAATGGGTAATAAAGGAATTTTGGTTGTATAACTTCGCTGAAAATGAAAATTTGTATTGAGATAGTATTACAGAAAGTGTCTTTTACTGTTCCCCATTTGAAGTCAATTAGGGCTATTTTACTGCCTATGTGGAGTCCATTGTGTCATTTTCTATTCGCAGTCCGTAACATCTTTGCTCAAGCAAAGTTTAGATTGTGTTGAAAGATATATTCTTGGTTTGAAAAGTATATGTGATTTTAATATCTTTATATGTACATGTGACAAACTTAAGACTACCGAGTAGTGACCTATTTGTGAGCAATTCATTTCTGTTTACTAGCAGCCATTTTTTACTGCTACCAAGTAGGTTAGCTAGTTTATCCTCTGTCTGTTGAGTAAAGAGTTTACCTTTTTGTGTGCATTTATTTCAACAAAAAGTATTTTCTTGGAAATTCTTGTTTGTTCTTAAGTTAGAATTATAAGGAAAGTTTTTTTTTCCTGAAATATGTTATGTTTATATAGCAATAGTAAGAATTGTTCATCCTTATAGGAGAATTAAGGAGACCATCTACCCTGGATAAGCATAAATCAACAAAATGGGCATAACATTTCTATGGGATTTAGATCTATGAAAATTGACATACATATGTATCTTTGGAAATAAATTGGGGTTTCAAAAATGTTGATATATATTTATTTCATTAGACTTACATTGGTATGTTGAAAATTTGGCAAAATTTTGCAATTGACTAATGTTGGAGATATTTGTATTTTAATGAACATTGCATTAACAGCCACAATGCATCAAAATTGGTGCCCAAGTGCATTTTCTGTTACATCATTGATATTTTGCCAATAAAAAAACTTATATAAGTCACTAAAAAATATAACCTAACTGAACTTGACATGATAACTGCCATGGGTTGAACTGAAGTCAAGTTTTCAACTAAAATTTAAAGTTGATCGTGGAAAGCAATTTTGAAAATAGCAAACATTATATGGATTTGGGTCTTCATTTAGTTTTAAGTATTTATGAAAATTTAGTTTGTGACCACAAGTCTGTCTGCAGCATTGTGAAAATTGCCTCCATGTACCATCGGTGGTACACGTGAGGGTTAACGTGTTAATTTGTTAATCTAGGCTAAGGTGAAATGGGAATTCTTAACTTCAAGAATGTCAGATTTTTATAATAAACTATTGATAAAACTAAAAAAAATAATTGATAAAGTGTGTTTTAAATTTAAATTTAAATCTGCTGACTGAGCAAGTTTTTTAACAATTAGACTATAAATTAAAAAAAAAATGTGTAGCATTTACACTTTAGGATGTCAGCCAAAAAATAACCATAAATTAAAAGTGATGATGATTTGCTATGTTGGGTCAAATAGTCAAGATATATATATATATTAAATTTTTAATATATGATTAACTCCTTCCCCGGCAGAAACGTGTATACTCGTCTTAGCAAAATTATCCTTTTTCAGTCGTCGACGAGTGTACTTGTCTAAAACTTTACCTTTAAAAACCAGCTACATGCGAATATACTCGTCAATTTTAAGCCTTTGTTAGCCATTCTACGTGTGAAACGAGTATTCTTGTCAAATCGGACACCTGGCAGAGGCGATAGGGTAGAGCTGTGGGATTTCAAGGACATTGTTACTAGACTTGCTCCGACAGCCATTGTCGTTGGATGTTATGTTGTTTGCATCCACATTTGCATTCATTTTTTTGTAGCATTTTGAAGTGTTACATCCCAAATGTCTAGTTCAACGGAAGATAGTGAAAATGAACCTTCCCTCTGAAGTTTGAATACTTCTGATAATTCTGCCAGTTCATCAGACTATGTCTATTTCTTGACAAGTGAGGAGGAGGAGGGGGGTGACTCATTTTTGCCAACAAAGGTATTTTCAAAATAAAAAGTTAACCACAAAAATGTGAAGAAAAAATAATTACAAACTGTTTTCATAACCAGCATCAAAAATACTACATAGAACTAAAATAAAAAATCTGAGAAAGAAACGTTTTTACCAAAAAACTTGTTGGGGAAGGATTTAAGTGCAAATTTACTATAGAATATATTTTGATGATAACTAAGGTATCTGCTTGTCTCATTTGTTATCATTTAATTGAAAATGATTTCCCTTAGCAATTCTGAAAATGTTCTGATTTTTTGTAACCCTCAGGATGATACAACTATAGTATCAATGGGAATTTGTGCTGTCAGAGGGGAAATGCAATGTTTGAGCTACAGGTTTGGGGTACCATCTTATTTAGTCAACTGCAGTCCAGTTTTTCAGCACCTGCTACTTCTTCTATCTACTTTTATCTTGTTACATAAATTTCTTTTTCAACTTACTGTTTCTATGCACTTTGTGCATAGATTCTGGATTTCATTGACTCAATGCAGAATAGAATCTGCATCTGTTTTTTTTTTGGAATGCCTTTGTTGCAGTAAGGGAGGCTTGAACTAACTTATCTAATCCAAATTTTTGCATCTATTCAACATTTGCATTTTCTCTATTGTTACTAATAAATACACTGCTTTTGACTTCCAATGAGCTGCTAATTTGCATTCCTTAAATGCTAATTATTCCATTTATATAATTTCAGAACACTACAAAGGGTTTAGTGCAATTGCTTACTAACCAACCATTGTGCTCATTTTCAGGTTCTTGTATAAATTCTATCAACTTGAGCATAATGAACTCTCAATTGCCAAGTCCATTCAGTGGCACAGCTCCCAGCAGTGTAGGTCTGCAGAACAGCAGCAAAGGGGCTGGCGTATACGGCTTTGTTTTTCTGTCGCAGCCGCAATTTGAGTCCCCTCGCCGCATGCAGCCATACTCGCAGGTGTGTTGTGAGGACTGTGTTTCCTGGGACTAGTGTTGTTAGCAACCACACATTCACAATGTTGTTTTTAAATAAATTTTTTCTTTGTCTTGTGTTACCAGCTACTCTCACAGGTTTGTTATGAAGATGTTTCCCATGTCTAGTGTCATTTCCAGCCACTCTCACAAGTTTGTTTGGAGGGAAATTTTTCCTGTGTCTAGTGTTACCATCCATATTTGCTGATACATTATGTGGGGCATTAATAAAAAGTTTAAGCATGGGTGTCAAATTATGCTGCATTCTATAGTATTTGATATGTTCATAAGATCATTTTACTAATTAGTCATGAAGACATATTTTCTGCAGGTAGTATTAGGGCAATGATTTTAGTATTTTCAAATTAAAGTTGTATGTCTGTTATCAAAGTTATGAGATGCAGTATTTGAATTTGCTGTACCAGACTAATGAATTGTGTTTTCTGCAAGTGATTGAGAAAAGTTCCTTTGTTGTGAATGAAGAGAATGTTTCATTTGCAAAGGTTATAGCAAAGAAGAATTTTAAATAACTTTCAGAAAATTTTTCAAGCCTAAGTTCACTCTGTCATAATCTATTAAAAAATATACATTGAATAAAAGACATGACCAATTTACAAAGTTGCTCTGCAAGTATTCAAATTGAGGGATAAATAAAATAACTGAATGAATAAAACTCTTCATAAATGATAATTATCTCTAATTTTTTTCATTTTATTCCATGCCATTATATATATTTAGGCCCAAGTTCAATACATATAGAGTAAATTAGTTACATCTCTTATTCAGTAGATTTATATACACATTTTTATCTATTTTTTCTTTGCTGCTGATGAGCTGAGACTTGAAATGTTTCATCAAAATGATGGTAAATTTCTTTGCTGTTCTCTCCATAGCAAAACAGCTTTGCAGAAAAGGCATTCCTAGTAAATTTCACTTAGCCTTGCTAGGAAACTCCATCTTTTTTAGGTTTCTTTAAATTTACTGAGAGTAACTTTGCAAAGAGGCCAAATGTGCACAGCAAATGTATTTCCAATGAGAATTTTAGCCAATAAAAGTTTAAGTGAAAATCTGTTTAAGAGATCATTAAGGTGTGCTGCACTGAATTTCCCATTCTTTTGTTTCTATTTTGTTTCTATTTTATAATGCGTAAAAGGTAGTTTGTACAAGGTGGGCAAAACTCCTATTTATATTTATAGCATTCTTAATGAGTCATTGACTAATTGACAATTGGTGCTACAAAACAACTAGAATTAAGTTGATGTGATTAACTAACATTAAGTTTGATGAAATTGCCTAAAATTAAGGTTGATGAGGGTAAATGAACCCAATGCAGTGCACTGCAATGTGTTTCTTTCTATGAGTTTTTATGTGAGTTTCAGCACATAAATAATGATGCTGAATGCAGTGAACAAACCCTCACTGGCCACTTGCATAAGGTGCTTCACATATAAAGCCATAACTCAAAATAAAGTAAGCCACCTTCATAACACTTTGGCTGCGGCAAATAAATGTTGAGTTCAATACCAAACTCTAATTTAAAGTCAATTGTAGTAAACTATTTTGAAAATACCAAATATGAAGTGGATCGTGCCTTCATTTATCTTTGATTGAATATTTATGAAAATTGAGTTTGCGACTACTGGTGAATCAGCAGCATTATGAAAATTACCTCCGTTGACCACCGGTGGCGCACGTTGCTGTCGAAGTGTTAAGTAACTTCAATTTAAGTGATGTGAAGCTCTGTTGTTGGTTCTAATATTCAGGCTTCACACCTCTATTGCTGCACCTGAACTTGTATTCTATTTTCTCTTTGAATTGCTTGTTCTGCTTACAATGTCACACCTGTAAACAGCCTTATCAATTCTGATGTGGTATTCATCTGACTTTAATAAAGAACTAACAAATCATGGGTAAATTAATGTTGTGATAAGATTTCATCAAAAACCAAAGTGTGCAAATATGTACTTTGGTGTACCTATAAGTATGCTGATGTTAAGATGTGGTTTGTTCTAATATCTCTTCATTATTCAGTGGCCAGTGATAACTCTCCATGCAATCGTTTTTGGTTGTTTCATGAACTTATGGGTGCAGTCATAATTTGTTTGCATCTATGTCCTTTTGTGGTTATTTTGCTGTTGTGTCAGAGATGTACGTCTTTCCTTGGTGAGGCATGTATAGTAGGTTCAAAAACGAAAGGTTCAACAACTTGAACAGCATTCAAAATTATTGTCACAGATGGGAATCCTTTTTTGATGATTTTCTTGTTGTATCAGAGATGTACTTAGTGGGGTCTGTGAAGTTGGTCCAGAAGCAAAATATTCAATGACCTACACTGCATTTTGTGCGTAACCCCAACCACATGCGCATCGGAGGCTTTATAAGCCTTTGGCATCTGAGGCATGTCGCTTTCGACCGCGAACCTTCATCAAGTAAACTCCTCTAAAACATCTCCGACTTTTAATCTCCGAAAGTAATCGCCACGACGGTACAATTTAAAATTCTTGCCACAGATGGGAGGCCAGTTCAACCCTCGTGTTGGAGGCCCTATGCGTCCACAGCGCTTCCAGCAACACCACAACAACAACAATTACCACAACGGCCGAGGTGGGCGACACTTCCACAGCACCCCCAATGGCTCCCGTGACAACAGAGGATCGCCTTACCACAGAGGATCTCCTCGTGGTGGCTATGGCAGTCCCAGTCACAATGGCAATTTCAATGGTAGCCACAATGGCAGCTTCAGTGGCAACCACAATGGAAGCTTCAATGGTAGCCTCGGTGGCAACCACAGTGGAAGCTTCAATGGTAGCCTCAGTGGCAACCACAATGGAAGCTTCAATGGTAGCCACAATGGCAGCTTCAATGGTAGTCACAATGGCAGCTTCAATAGTAGCTACATTGGGTCTCCCTTTCAGCCAAAACTACACTCCCGACCTCCCAACCGATCTTTCCAGTCTCCATACAACTCTCCCAAGTCCTCTTACGGCCCGAATTCTCCGTTCCAGTCGCCCGTGACTGGACGCAACATGAGGGGTGGGAGAGGGCAAGGTCGAGGTAGAGGTCAAAATTCTGGTCCACTCTCCAACATTCCCATAGAGAAGTTTATGTCCAATTCTCTGTTTGATGACCCTTGGGCTCCCTTTATTTCTGGAAAACTTCAAGATAAATCAAACCTCATAGGGGAATTTGATCAACATTTTTCAAGCAATTTTGATAGCATTAAGACTCCTGTTTCAGATAAACTTTCCAATAAATCATTTGGATGTTCTAGCGAGTCCGAGGAGATGGATACGAGACCATGTGACAAGTTTGACGAAGCTTGGCAGTAGATTTAGAAGCTCATTTCCTGAATTACGCACCTGTACCTGATTCTAGTACGTTACCTCGGTGTTTGTTGTACACGGGCCGGTGTTAGTTTCATATGATTGTGAATTGTTTCATTTGTGCTCTCGTATGCTGGAATTTTTTTTTTAACTCAGTGCTGTTGATACATCTCGAGTTGTAGGAAAGCAGGTACGTGCGTTGAGAGGCTCGGTGGAATTAAGTGATATTGCTCATTGGCTCGGGCATCCTCGAAAAAGACTATTGCAGGTTATTGCAAGATTTTATTTACACTATTTACACATGTGTTCAATTGATGTAAAAATGACCGTTTTTCTTATGATGCAAATGTCTTGTGATGTACATGGTATTTAAAACTCCTCTGATACGTGATCCAGCTCTCGCCTGTACAACGTATTCGTTAGCAATGCTATTAAGTTGTTTTGTGTACAGCTACCTCTTGGTGTGCTCCAGTTAACTTTGTTGCTCCTACACCTTACGTTAGAGTTGTGAGGTGCAGGCTCATGATTCTGCTGGCGTCAAGGTTTCCAATTTCTAACTTGAGCAAATGTTTTTTATGTTAACATCCATGGTGGTTCATGTACTTGATAGATTCATAAACTGATTTTGTATGTACGCTCAACTGGTTTTGTATGTACGCTCAACTGGTTTTGTATGTGCGTTCAACTGGTTTTGTATGTGCGTTCAACTGGTTTTGTATGTGCGTTCAACTGGTTTTGTATGTGCGTTCAACTGGTTTTGTATGTGCGTTCAACTGGTTTTGTATGTGCGTTCAACTGGTTTTGCATGTACGTTCAACAGGTTTTGCATGTGCGTTCAACTGGTTTTGCATGTGCGTTCAAGTGGTTTTGGATGTACGTTCAACTGGTTTTGTAGGCGCGTTCAACTGGTTTTGTATGTACGTTCAACTGGTTTTGTAGGCGCGTTCAACTGGTTTTGTATGTGCGTTCAACTGGTTTTGTATGTGCGTTCAACTGGTTTTGTATGTGCGTTCAACTGGTTTTGTAGGCGCGTTCAACTGGTTTTGCATGCATGTGTGACAGTTGGATGAGGAGCGAGAGATCAGCCTACCTTCTCTCGGAGATAGGAAGCATAGAAGGTGCAATAGACATAGGTTAGTAAGCTTCGTCTATTCTGTGCTATAGGATACCTCAGCTGAAGATAGGCCTTCGGGACTTCCATATTTCGCGCCCACTTTGCTGCTTTTAGTTTTCTCTCGTGTTCTTTACTAACCTGCAGTTTCTGTGTGCTGGGTATCCTGCGTGAGAACACACTTCGCGCAGAGATTCAGTTTTTTATAGCCCATGCTCAGGGGCTCCTTCTCTTCGCTCTTATGTGTTTGCCTTTGTTTTGGCGAGTTTTAAACTAACTTATGTAAATTATAGTGACATTAACAACCGGTTTGCCAGTCTTTTCTTTCAATAAGATGCAAAGTCAACAACTCTTTTTATTTATGAGTGAAATTCTGTCGCATTTTGTATTATTTATGTCGTTTATGAAAGCAGATTTGACTTTAGGAACTGACTTAGCTTGTTCTCACTTTGAATGTATTTTGTAGGCAATGCATACTGCACTTTCTTTAGCCTGGATAGACTCAGTTAATATCAATGTACAATGGTAATGTACAATGATTTATAGGCTCAAGGTAGTGGTATAATACAAAACCAATTGTTCCCTCCTGTGAAGAAAAATTTGTGAATAAAAAATTCAAAAGTTTTCATTATTTTCTGGTTTCCCTTATATTTAAACTGCAAGGGGCATCCCCCATGCTATGCCTGCCCCTCCAAGCTGAAAACTCACCCATGAGTCACGAGATTCGAGCATCAGCTAGGCAGTGGTTCTTAACTTTGTTGGAGGTACTGAACCCCACAAGTTTCATACATTCATTCATCGAACCCTTCGTAGTTGGAAAAATAAGTGTTTTTGTTCTTCAAATTTAAAACATGTATATTTAACTATACATTGTATTTATGCGCAAACTGTAGCACGCCGAACCCATGTTAGAACCACTGGCCGCTAGGGGTGTTGAGATCAGGCGGGTGTGGGGGGTGCTTGGGTGTTCTCTGTGACAGCCCCACAGTTCCCTGTCACACCTTGACGCTTCACATGTGTGTGTATCTAATAAAGACCTTTACTTTAACTCGTTCACCGCGGTTGTTAACGATTGGCTTGGTTAGGTTATAAGTAGCAGAATTGGAAAATCGACTTTTCCCTTCCTAAGAAATATGAAAATCCAATTGCACGATTACATTTCACCCCGAATGATAACAGTCATTTCTTATAAAGGTTGCGAAGCAGATGAAATACCGTTCATTTACATCGGTTCGTGAATAAGCAATTTACCTAGTTGGACACGTATGGCCCAATACGCGGGGGAACCTGTTGAGGCATTTTAAACACCAATGATGTGTGTTTTGCATCACCTTTAATGAAAATAAACTTCTCTTTTTCTTCTGATGGCTGGCTCTTACGTGATTTGAATGCATCGCTTCACTGGGAACTTGCAAAGCATCCCAGCATGTTTTTTCTCAGATTTAATGATAATTTCACAGCAATTTAGCATTTCGCGAACCGAGTTTCAAGGACCTTGTAACGTGGTTTTGATGTTGTACACCACTGCTAGGTTGCAAAAACAGTTTAAAATCTGTTTCTTCCTGTACTCCATTGTATTTTTCACAGGAATTCTGCTGTTTACGCACCGAATTTAAATTGTAAGGTGTACCTGTATTTCGAAAGTTCGTATTTTTCAACACCGTCACACTGGCTTATCAATAGACTCGGGTTTGAGAAGAGGTGTTGGTTGTGGATCGTATTCGTCTAAAATTAATTGGTGATTTCTGGATATCCGCGCGTTCGTAACTTTTTACGGTTGGAGAAGAGAATACTTTGTATTTTAGGAAGGTCTTGAGCTATGGATTTGTACTACATGACGGCGCTTTTGAGTTAACTTATTGCGTTCTAAGCATTGATTACTGGAATTAAAAATATCTTATACGTAATTTGGCAGTTGTATGATGAACAATATTCAGTTAATGTGTGCATTGTTTTTTGTTAGTGTGAATGTTTTTCTGAACACTTTGACTGCGACGTGAGCCATATTTGGTCACTGAGGGAGTTATCATTATGCTGCTGACCAACCGGTAGCCACTAACTCAATTTTTTGAAATTCTAATCAATACTAGATGAAAACATGATCCCGTTGATGTTTGGTATTTTAACATTTCTGACCACAATTGACTTTAAATGGGAATTGAATATTGAACTTCAGTTTTGCCTGCTGCAGTCAAAGTGTTAATACGTAGAATGTGGAATTCAACGATGCTACGTTGCAGCGAGTTAGATGTTTTGAGTACGCTCGCGGTCGCCGCTGCGTAGGTAGAAAAGATGCATCAGTTAGGCAGAAAAGAGATTTATGCCATGATGAATTTGCCATGATGAATTATGCCATGATGAATTTGTAATGAATTTGTAATGAATGATGAATTTGCCATGATGAATTTGCCATGATGAATTTGTAATGAATTTGTAATGAATGATGAATTTGCCATGATGAATTTGCCATGATGAATTTGCCATGATGAATTATGCCATGATGAATTTGGAAAGTGACGTTTAGGTTCATCAGTGCACTTAGCATCGACAAATAAAGTTAACACGTGAGACAGACAGCGACGATGCTTTGCCAGGGGGAAAATGTGAGGGCCTGAGCTGAGAGTTAGGTAGGCCTTCTTTTTGTTGAAACAAAATGCTTTTGTAATGTTAAGGACCATCTTTTTTCGGTTCACTGCTGTCCTGTTTTTTTAAGGACCTACTACTTTCTTCTTCAATTTTATCTTGTTTCGTGACCCTATTTAGAGTCTGCGTTTCCTTAACTCAATACTAAAAGGTGCCTTCATCCTTCCTCGCTTTGATCTTCTTTGTTGTGGTAAGGGAGTCTAAAACTAACTTATAATTCTAGTTAATTACAGAGTTCTATTATTCTCCCATTTTACGAGAGTGAACTCGGCTTAGGAGCAGAACCGTCAGCAATATGCGCTCATCAAACCCTTCGTGGTTGGAAAACTAAAATGTGTTTTTTCCTTCTAATTCAGAACATGTTTAAACTATGTACTGTATTAGTGCACATACAAATAATAATAATAAGCGACGATGCTTTTGTATGTAGATTTCTATGACTACCACGAGTTTAAATTACATAGTACGTGACACGTAGGACAAAGTGGGAAGCGGAATTACATAAAAATGACCATTGAGTAAACCAACTATTGGACGTGGTTTCTCCCATTCCATGAAACTCTCGTTGGAGCAAAATTGTCTGAAAACACAGCCGTAATCGTGAAGTGACTTAGAGTAGGCTAGCTTTGCGGTGCGATATGGCCGGGTACCTCGCGCTTGTGGCTGAAGCTACCAACGCGCTCTCCGGCGTGCTGATTGTGTCCTGCCTTATTGTGGTCACTCTACTCATACTCAGGTGAGTGTGGTGTGCTGATTGTGTCCTGCCTTATTGTGGTCACTCTTCTCATACTCAGGTGGGCGGGGTGATTGCTCACTCTTCTCATTCTCAGGTGAGCGGGGTGATTGCTCACTCTTATCATACTCAGGTGGGCGGGGTGATTGCTCACTCTGCTCATACTCAGGT